>CALYLW010001722.1:45000-100062 GCA_944989445.1 Ampullaceana balthica | reverse complement strand
TTTTTAAAGTAGAAATATATTTAGTTCAATTAAAATACTGAAGGTTAGGCGAGTGTTTATCGCAGGACTACAAGCGCTGCCTAATTTTCCTTTGTCAATTAATTATTACTTTTTTTAAAGTAACATTGTTGATGGCAACTTTTCTTTATCTCCCCCCCCTTGTCAACAATTGTCAAAACAATTCTGACACCCTCCGCCCCCTATTTTGTTTACGTAGTTTTTGGACAGCCCCTTTACCTTTTGAAAGACAGACTTGATTTCCTTCCTACAAATTATTACCGAAATTAAAAAAAAAGTATTAGAATAATTAATATTTTCAATATTACATAATATTTTGTTACCTTTTCTACCGAAAAAATTGATGAAATAATAACAAATACACTGTTATGTAAATAACACTTCTTAAAATAAATTTAATTATAATTACAAACAAAAAATAAATACCAAAAAACCTTATTATAAAGTTTATTTTTTTAATTTAAAAAAGTGAAGTTCATAAGTTGAATCATTTTCGCAATGCAGAAAAAAACTAGGCATCTTTTGTTCTAATTTTATTTGTTAATATATTTTTTTCGTTTAGTAACATTTTAAAGTGGTACCTCTAGATACTGATGATTCAAGATCGGAAGGATCCAATGTACGAAAAGCTACTGGCAGAAACTTTGTTTAAAGATATGAAACAAAATCCAATATACGAAAAAACGCACTGCTGATGAAACAGAAAATAATGGGACGTCATTAAACATGCGAAAATAGTTCTGCTCTACTATTGATAAATTCCACCATTATTGTTGTGTGTTCGTGCGTGTCAAGCATCCTTTATTAGCTGTATAGTCCTAAATTCGTGAATATTTTCGTGAAATCTTTGGAAAGCGTACGTTGCAGGCCATTTGTTTAAATAAATTTATAATTTATCACCTGACTTTACATTTGGAGAATGTTATTTTTAATATATTTCATTCTATTTTCATTCTTTAATTATTTTTTTTTATAATATGTACTTTGAAGGAACGACGAATCCTACATTGATTGTCTGTAGTTTATCATGATTTTATCCATTTTTAGTGTTGTTTCTAAGTGAATGTAACTGATTATGTATTTTTCATGAAAATCCTTGTTCGAGATACGAAAGTTTCATGATACGAAGCCATCCCTGAAAAGATTAATGTCGTATCTCAAGGTACCATTGCACATTAATGTTATTAAAAATAATTATTTAAATAATAAATAAATAAAAAAGTTGCAATATTAAAGGTACTTAGGTACTTTACCGTTTGATAAGACCAACAATCAATACAATTATTGCAGTCGCCACAGCAGCTAAACTTACAGCAGTTTTTACGAAAGTATTCATATCATTCCCTGCTTTTTCTGTTTTAAAAATCGAAGATAATAAAAACGTTCTGTAACTATTCCATTAAGGTAACAGTCAAGCACATTTATACATTATTCATATTCATTTTTAAATATTAGTGCACAAGAAAAAAATATATATATCAGGTCCAATAAGTGGTTTACTAGGGTGGAGAAGCGGCGTAAGATCAGAACTGAACATTGTGACACCATCTAAGATGTTGCCACCAGATTGAATATTGGCAATACATAGAGTATGCAATCGTATGAATTCCATCCACATGTTTTACTTAAATGTGTGTTAACTTTACACACATATATATATATATATATATATAACTTTTTAAATGTAACAATAAAAACATATTTTTATATACCTGCATATATTGTACACTTTATTTCATTATATTTGGACTTGAAAGAGCAGCTGGCGTATTTTATTAGGACGTATAGATCTTCTGGTAAAGGTTCTAGCAAAAGTGTTACGTTATTCTCTACATGTGAAGACTGTCCCATACCTTGTGTTGTGATCTCTATTAAACATGGTTTAAGGAAACTGTGGCAGACGAACGTAATGTTCAAGTTAGGCTCAATGACATGTATTGTACAATTCGTTAAATTAGTTGAGATTTCTTTTCCATTTATGAACATTGAACCGCTGGTATTGACATTTTCTGTTAAGATATGCACAAATAAATGTGATTACATTATGATAAAATAAATAACATCTTTGAAATACACTTAAAAATAAATAAACACGTTTCCACTTGTTAATTCATTTTCATTGCTAATTTTAAAATATATTTTATATATATTATATTTATATTAGTGTTGGTACTGATTTTTAAAAAAAAATGGTTTGATTTTTCGGGAAAAATCTGATCGATTAATATATTAATTTTGATTAATTGTATTATTATAATACATATATATTTATCCCATTAAGTTGCGATTCATTATTTAGTGAAATTGGTTAAGTCGCGGTAATTCCATGGCTATAAATTGTTGTGACGTAACACAGCAAATTCGTCCTGCTATGCAAGAAATAAGGGAGAAAACCATTTTTGTTTATGTATGCACGTCTAAATAAATAATAATAATACGAAGGAAATAAATGTAAGTAACAAAAAAATATATATTATTAATATATTGGAGAAAACAAAAATATAATCTATATACATATAAGACGCATTTGCTGTCTGTCGTCTGTCTGTTCCCTTATAACTCAAGATCCTGACAACCAAATAACATGAAATTTGGTACACGTACACAAAATTACACCGGATAGGTTATTAAACAGGTTTCGTTCCATAAATATACGACACTATGAGCCGGGGGTTTCAAAATGTAGTTTTTTCTTATATGAGCTATATAAAATAAAAATTATTGAAAATTAAGATGTAAAATAATAAACATTTTGGTGTCGAGATTAACAAGATGGCTTTATTGCCATAAAATAATGTGACGTGACGTCATAGTTTGAGTTCATATTAATTTGTAAATATGAAACAAAGTAAAAAGAGCAGTGGTTATTTTAATGTAATTTTTTTTTAAAATTGTAATATCAAGCTGTGTGTGTGTCTGTGTGTTTAAGTATGTGTGTCCACGTGTGTGAATCAGTGATTGTGTGTGTTTTTGTTGTGAACTAAATGTTGTGAAACGGTTTATTTTTATGTGTGTTAATGTTGCGCCTCTAACAAGATTACGTATATATTTTTAAATTGTTTGCAAATTACATCTTTTTTTACTTTACACTGTTTTTAATGTATTTTCTAGATGTACGATATGCATTCGTTCGATCAAGCTTTCTCCTTTTGTTGGTGAGGTTGGGTGTCTATTATATCGTCCATCCCTGGGTGGCATAAACACTACAGCTTAGCAACTGTGTTTATAGTTTTTGCATAACTTAATCTAAACCAGCAGGGTAAATCGTACTCTCAAACCTTGCGTTTCGAAATGGTTCTTTAAAACAAATAAACCCCATACACACCTGGCATAAACATTAATATCTATATACTAAATGGGAAAGGTTCTTAAACAGGTTTCGTTCCAAATATATGAGATACTGGGGGCCGGGGCCAGAAATGTAGTATTTTCTTCATATGAGCTATATAAAAATAAAAAAAATAAAATATCCTATTTCCCGTGTTGGTAGAAGCATGAAACTTTCGGTGGTTGTTAAGTAACATTCGGCGATGGTAACAGGTAAAAAAATTATATAAATTATCACTTACTGGGGGCCGGGGGCCCAAATGTATTTTTTTCTTATATTTAAAACTGACTCAACACTAATTCTCCAGCTTCCCGTGAAAGTAGAAGCATGAAACTTTTGGATCTTGCTTAATACACTATTCTGACGATAATTTATGAAAAAGAATGTAAACATTTCCACTCATGGGTCGCCGTGGGCCCAAAATCGTTTTTTTCATTATATGCGCTATATAAAACTGAATCAACACCAATTCCTCATATTCCCGTGTAGGTAAAAGCATGAAACTTTGGAAAGTTGTTGCGTACCCTCCCGCAATGGTAACAGCCGAAAAAAATATATAATTATCACTAACGGGGGGAGGGGCCCAAACGTAGTTTTTTTCTTAAATGAGTTATATAAATCAGACTCATCTTTAAATATCAAATTTTATGTGTAGGTAGGAGCATGAAACTTTTGGAAGTTGTTGTGTACCCTCCCAAACTGCTAACTCGCGAAAATAATTTTAAATTATCACTCATTTGGGGGCCAGAGACCTGAATTTAGTTTTCCATATATATATATGATATTAAAGTAATGGGGGTGAGACTGCAATCAGGCTTTTAAAAAAGTAAATGCATAAAATAAAAACAGTAGATCTCTACTGGACTACTTGGATTTCACCGCAGCTAAGTTTTTTTTTATTATTTCGTTTTATTCGTTTCATTTGTGTACTATTTGTCCGTTGAAGAAGGCTCTTTGCCGAAACGTTTGCTGTTGTGTTACGTCCTGTCAGGCCTACTAATACCCTGTTTTTATTTTATGCATTTACCTATATATGATATTGCGGCTAAGCGCATCCGTCCGTCAGTCAGTGTATCACCAAGTCTCTTGGGATTGCTGGTATAGACTTGGAGACATCATGCTTTCTCATGGGCCTGCTCCAGATTGGGCAAAGAAGAAAATCTTTTTGTAAGCACTTCATATGGAACTGCCAAAATGTTGTCTATCACTTTAATAAAATAATAAAATGACCCCTTTCCAGTCAATGAAGGACTATGGTGGTTCACACGTTTTTAGTCACCACTAACGAGCAGGGGAACGTGTGGCCAGCACAATGCCCCAGGGGCCTTGCCAGTACCTTGGCTCTAACCCGCGACTCAAGATCGATAGTCCAGTGCACTACCACTTAGACCATCGCGTCTATCACATTACTCTAAGATAAATATAACCTTTAATTGCATGCACATAAACAGTTTTGTACGACATCCTTATTTTAAACCTGGGAAAAAGCCGAGTACTTGCCCCTAGTATATATATATATATATATATATATATATATATATATATATATATATATATATATATATATATATATATATATATATATACACATAAATATTCAATTTATGTTGTTACAATCACATATACTTTGTTACCAATTTTTATAGTTTGGGGGTAAGAGATTTTGTTGCTTGGAACTTCAATTCCAGTCCAGTGCACTACCACTTAGACCATCGCGTCTATCACATTACTCTAAGATAAATGTACCCTTTAATTGCATGCACATAAACAGTTTTGTACGACAGCCTTATTTTAAACCTGGGAAAAATCCGGGTACTTGTCCCTAGTATGTATATATATATATATATATATATATATATATATACATAAAATATTCAATTTATGTTGTTACAATCACATATACTTTGTTACCAATTTTTATAGTTTGGGGGTAAGAGATTTTGTTGCTTGGAACTTCAATTCCATTCAACTTTATTAATTTAGCGCTGATAACTGCACCATTGTATTCATCAGATGCTGGAACGTGTATGCTTGTGTGTATAACAAATAAATCTGGACGATCACACGTAACCTTGACACTTGAAGAAATACATTCTTGTATGTTTAAGTCAGCATACTGTAATGAAAAATAAAAATGAAACTGCAAATACAGAAACACATTAAACTACACACCTAAATAAAAAAAAATATGTTGGCTTTATATATATATATACAGAGTGAGAGAGGGGATCGAGGGAGAGATACATTTTTATTGCAAATGAATTATAACTTAATGCAGAAAAGTACTTTACAAGTAAAATCGACATTCTCCTTTTTTAAGCACATGCACTAAATTAAGTAGTGTAGTTCGTGGAAGCCAAAAAGATTTATTTTAGCTCAAAATCAGTCCTGTTAGCTTTTTAAACAAACTATTTGTACAGCGGGTGTTAGGTAATTAGTTACCAGTTTAATGGAATTTGTTAAAAAGTACTATCCCCCATCCCCTGTAATGTAATATCGCACATAATCTATAATAGCTTTAGATTATGACTTAACCATACATAAATCTTTTTTGTTTAAAAAGAGCATTCACTGATTCAATAATGGATTTATAATTATCCAACTTCCCTTAGACAGAATGGCTAAATAAGGTCAGGCACAATTTAAAACTAAAACAACTCACTATGGATTTTTTTTAAGTGTCAACTTTGTATGATCATTATTTTGGCACTTGACCTATGTTTTGCCTTTTTTTATTCTCTTTTACGAGATGTATAACAACAAAAAGTATTAACAATCGGCTTAAATCAAGGTTTATGAAGGGAATGGTAAAAAGAAATATCTACGCCTAAAGAGCTCAAGGACACTTTCTTCATATATTATACTAATGATTGTCATTAGGTGACTAACTCACTTTCTACACAACTCATCACTTAATTTTCTGCTTCCCGTGTAAATAGAACATTTAAATTTGCTGATCTCATACCTTGGGACTAAATAAAAATGTAAACCATTTAAAAATATTTTACAGTAAACCTTGGATTTTATTTTAATTATCATTTTTCTATGAAACAAATTTGTTTTAAACGTTTGGTATTTGATGTGTGAATGGAAATCAGTTAACATACACAAGCGTACACAAATACCTTTAATATACTATAGTAAATTAAATTCAATCATCAGGGGCCGAACACGAGTTTTGTATTTTTTCCTCAAAGTGTGTGACTTTTTTTCCTGATGAGACTTACATGGATAATTGCCTTTCAAAATAATGTGGACCGAAATTGCATAATTACGAAAACGAAAAAAATGTTGTTAATGTATTTATTGTTTTCATTTATTCCTTTACTTTATTATTTTTTTCATAGTGCATCATATTTTTTTGCGGTGGGGCCCCCCATCTGTTTTTCAACAAAAATTAAAGTAAATTTTTATGCAAAACAGTAAATTAAATAATAACATTATGCGTACTTACAAACAAAGAAACTGTATCAGTTTTCTTTTGTATATAAAAGTGTGCATATTTAATTGAAGTATCTTGGGAATAGTTGATTTTACAATTAAACACAACTGTGTCAACATCACTGATTAAACCATTTTCACATAATGTTTTACTGTCTTCTTGTCTGTGGTCAAATATTTGTATACTTTGTCCGATGACACAGTCTATGAATAAAAATGACAAAGAAACGTCTTAATGTTGTTTTTTTTTAAATTACTTAAGAAGTAATAAAGGTGATTCAACTAAAAAAAAATATTAAAAAATTATAATAATAAAATTGAAAACATCATATAAACTAATACAGACACACACACAAACACACACACACACACACATACACATTAAGATATCACTGTGTTAAAGTAATAACACTTTATATGAGGATGGAGATTTTCTTCATACTAGCGGAGCATTTTAAAATATGATTCAATATTACAATTTCCAAAATTTTTATTTTCTGTAAAATCAACGAAATCTTAGCCCCATCCTTTTTTATGTAAATAAATCTTACATATACGTTTTATAAATTTAAATTTAATTTTAAATAAAAGATATATATATATATATATGTAAAATGTTAAGTGACTAGCACACATACAAGCACCAATAATATAATATATATAATATATATATTAATTTACAAATGTTATAATTCTATGGGCATAATTATACGTATTCAAGAGTGAATACTTACCAGTGAAAACGATAATAGTTGCATATAAGTAACAACGTTTATGCATTCTAAGAACTTAGTAAGGGCCTTAACATTATATATGCTATATTATTTTAGATCACTTTAATAAAAACCACGTTTCCTGTCAAAAAATTAGAATGAAAGTTATTTTATATATAAATATGTTTTGTTTTGTTTTTTGTTGAAAACCAAATCAACTTTTAAGAGTAGTATGAGCACTTGCTAAAATTTGTGAATTTATAAATTTATTCTCGATCTCGAATTGAATTGTGCACACACTTTAATGAACTTCATTTCGAAATAATATATTTTACTTGTAATGTTTTTAACTCTGTATCCGTTGTCACGATTTATAAATGTGTTTAATTAAAAGCAATTTTATTTGAATTTAGATAAATATATATAGTGCATTTGGTAGTAGAAAATGTACACTTGAATAACCTTCAGCGTTAGTTAAGTCAAAGCGGAAATTCGAGAACGTCCTAGAAGTTATCAGGGAATTCCCATTATCATTTATTAGACAACTAATAAAGTAGGTATTTTGGGCTTTTTATTCATTTAAATGAAACATTTACTTATGTAAAAAATATCAGAATGAACAACAAAAGAAAAGAAATACGAGCGTATAGTAATTTTTATTTTCTTTAATTTATTTGAAATGAAACAAAACATATTTTATACATGTTCAACAACAATAAAATATCAGAGTAATAAAATCGGAACATAAACGAATAATTTTAAAAAATGTATATGACACTATGAACTTGCAGCGATCTAAAGATTGGAAATTGTACTATTCTTAGTATTTTTCTACTTTGGCATCCTCTAAATATTGTGTTAGATTATTATTTGTTTTCTTCTTTAATTTTGATGTTTTATTTATTTAAATTATATTTCAGGCATAAGCGGCCGGGGAGGTCACAATTGTGTGACGATGTGTGACGTGGGGTTGAGGGTGCTACTGTTACGAAATGTGACGTCACGTTGGTTCACGCGTGTTACGATATTAGAGTGCAGCCTTACATTAATCATGTGCTTTCAAACTCTTTGCATGCCTGGCCATATTTCATGAAGTAAAGATTTGCGGAGGGCAGATTCAGATAAAAAAAAAGAAAAAAAAAGAAATGCTTTGATTTTTTATATTTTTTTTATTTTTTAAATGTAAAGGGAAATTTTACCTTTACGCTAGGTGGCTTCGCAGCCACGCAGACGTCTGACCGACGATGAGCAGAATTTTACATTTGCCGCGCAGTGAATTTTATATTTTAAAAAATGCTCAAGATATGAATGCTATGTAACTATGCACAAGAGTTGTTTACTTTGCACACGATCAACGAACGTTAGAGGGAACATTGATAAAGGGTGAAAATAAAATCTTGACTACAGTAAATATGTGAGGTTAGGCTCAATGCCACTAGTTTGATGCGTATGACATAACATAGCCTCGTCCTCACACGATTCTTACTAAAAATCATGTATGAAAAAGTTTGTTCACACATGTTTAGCCAAACAAGCTGAGCATTTTCTTAACAACTGTTTGATTTTCTTGCAATCTGTGATAATCCAACTGATGGTAAAAAAAGACAATGAGATAAAAAATGGTTGCTGCGACATTCAGCCTCACTTTGAAATTCATTGAGTTTCAGTTGTTGATCGCCTGGAGAATCATAGTAGTCCAAAGAGAAGGGTAAAGAAAAATGATTTACTCTTTAATAGCTGCTAAGCCCTCAACGCGTCATCAGGCATGGAAATGCTATCTGCAACTTACCTCTGCATTTGATCATTGACATTTCTCTCTGGAAATGTTTCATGATTTCCTGAAGTAGGGCGAAATGTGTGGTATTAATCTGCATTTGAGATAGTTGCCCTTGAAAAAATTGCAGCTTGCTTTCAAATGCTTTGCTCTGTGAATACAATTAGATTATCACTGCTGTTCGTCCTTTCAGATTTGTGATAAGAAAGTTTAGATGTTTTGTCACATCAAATAAAATTCAAAATTAGACAATCAAGAAGGAATATATAGTTCTTGATTAGGTTGAATACCCCGTTTTTTTATATTTTATTTAAGTGGGTAGAGGTGTTGACGTGTTGTTCCCGACTGAGTCATATTATTCCAATGCGATACTCAACATCTTCGTATTCTCCCTGAATGTCAAATATAAAGTGCTAAAACTGGAAGTGTAAAAGGCTTTAGAGCGAATAGGGTTTATAGCTTTCACTATCGGCTTATGGACACGATCACGTCTAATGTGTATGACCCAAAAAAACAAAAAAAACTTGTTGGTGAATGATACAGTGAAGTTTAAATCTTTGCCAGTCTCTACGCTGAATTTATTACAGTTTTGCTAGTTAATTGTGCTCACCAGTTATTGCAGTGGCACCATGAGTAATAAATACATAGATTGTTTACTTGGTAATTCACAGTAATTGACAGCTAGAATAAAGAGAAGCAACTAAATTTCTTTCCCTTGTTTGGTCTTTAAGACTGAAATTCTATTAATATGTAAATAATAACATGTTATTGATTTTCGTCATCCTTTGAACAGAACAGTACAAAATTTCGATTTTTTAATATAAATATATAGTTAAAGGAATAACTTTCAACCCCAGAAGAGAATGCAACAATAATCACGCCTAATCCATTGGTGATATTACATTTTTACAGCTCTTGTGTGACGTACGTGAAATCATTTTAAAAAAATTATATTGAAAAAAAAATAATGAGCTAACAGAGTAAAAAGATATGCTGATATTGGATATTTTATTTATGTCATCGTATTTTTTAGTCTCCAACTCGCCGGAATTACTGAATTTTGCCACACACCAGATGGCGACCTATTTTTCCTGTACAACTGTGGGGTTCGTAAAGTACTCGCAATACTCCTCTTCCAGCGAATACCAAATTTTTTTTTAGAAAACAAGAGATTGTAATTCAATGTGGTAAGTTTAGATCAAATACCTTTGGCGTGCAAAGACTTAGCAGGAAAACTGTCAATATAAGATAACGTCGATTTGAGGAATCGTCCTGTATCTATATATTTTAGGTCTATCAACAATGAAATGATTTTTGTAATATCAAAAGTCACACTCCCGGGATTGAAGGTTAATCACATCAAATGATTTTTGACATTACCACTGCAATGTTCTTTAACTGTCTTGCTATGCCTTGGTAACTAAACAAATTAAAAAGTGTAATATTTTATTTTTAAAAAAGCCGAATTCATACTTAATCTTATAGTGCTTTAGGCCATGTAGGGGCTCATTTTTCTATCACGTCAGTACTGGGAAAATAACGTCAAAACGGGAAAAGAATACACTGGTACCTGGTGAAATGGAAAAAATCCCTGCAGGTCGTCTAATACGAAAAAGTTTGAGAAGCATTGACTTACAATTTATTTAATTTCACATAGCTTCACGCGTGTTACGATATTACAATGTAGACCTACACTAAATAAATACTTAAATGACAAAAAGTTAATTGAAACATATACTTATTTTCAAATAGAAAAAGGGTTAAGGAGGGGGGATCAAAGATTTGTGACGTAATATTGGAGTGGGAGGGTCAAACTTTTTGTGACGGCGTGTGACGAAGGGGACGGGGGTGAACTGTCGGCCAAAATCGCGTGACATCATGTATGGACGGCCCCTATACTTGTCACAAATAATTATGTTATTAACAAGTTTTTTAAAACTTTCTTAACGAAAGTACTGAATATTGTTTATTAATAACAATATAATTGTAATAGTTATTTCTTTAATTTTTTTTCCCATTATATGAAATTTTACCCTTTTACCTTTTGAAAATATTAATTATACAATTTCTCCATTGAAATTAATATTTTAGGGCACCAAAATATTAAATGGATGATGAACATTATTTTTTTTTACCAAGGTACCGGTAGTTTTACATATTAAATTTAATCGTGCCTCAAATGAATATATTTTTAGATAATTCTTTTTCTTCTTGTTTGTTCTCAAATATTTTGATAGAGGATTTAGACAGCAAGTCATATATTTTGATGAACTGCGCTGTTGATGTCAGTTGATTAAGTCCACCATAGAGTTTGTCTTCGAGTGTAGCTTCCTTGGGCCATATTATGTGTATGGTGGTACAGAGGGCAGTTTTGGAGAACATGTTCTGCATTTTCAGCAGCTGTCCCCCAGGGGCACATTTCGCTTTCTCCATTTCGAAGTTTGCGGATCATGTGTTGCCTAAGTTTGTTGTGATCCGTCCTTAGCCTGAAAATTTGTTTTGTGATTGGTGATTAGTTTGAAGTATGCCTCACTTTTTGGGTGGTTTTCTATGAGCTTGGACAATCTTTCAGATTCAGTTCTTTTGAGAATTGCCTTGATTTCTTCGTGGTGTAGAGATGGGTCTGCCTGGTTTTGTTTGCCACCAGTATTTGCCAAGGAGTCAGCAGTGTCATTTCCTTCAAGATCGACATGTCCAGGGATCTAATGGAGAATAAGTTAGTTTGTTATTTTGCTCAGTTTCAATAGCGACCGCTTCCGGGGGGGGAGGGGGGGGTTCCTCATCTATTACGTCCCTTTGGGGGCCAGACAGCTGAGAGGGTCTTCCAGGAAGACCCATAAAGAGCACTAGGCTCGAGGCTTCTGATTTTCTTCCACATGCAGGATCATTAGTTGAATATACTTTTTTCAGCTTTTGTTTTAGAGGGTTTTGTCATGATGCTTCTAATTATGTGAACTGTGTTAATTTTTTGGTTTCTTGTCTAGCTTCCACAGAGCTTGGGGTAGCTGGGTCCTCAATTGCTCCGATTTGGGTATTTTTCATGAATCCTGTTACTATTCGAAGCCCTAGGTTTTGAACTTTGTCTATTTTTTTGGAGGTTCGATTTCGCTGCTGTGCCCCACACTGTGGACCCATATTCTAGGGTACGTCTTATAAAGCTGGTGTATGTTTTCTTCAGGATGGAGTGGTTTGCGCCCCAGTCTGAACCAGCCAGCTTTTTCATCAGCGCCAGTCTTTGGATTCCCTTTTTTGTGCGTAAGCTATTTTGTTTCTCCAGGTTAGCCTTGGGTCAAATGTAACTCCTAGATATGTCAGATTATCATTTTTTTCCAGGATTGGATTGTTTTATCTAAGGTAATTTTGATGCTTTGTTGTTTGGTTGAAAGGGAGAAGATTGTGTAGGTAGTCTTTTTTGGAATGTATGGTCATATCTCATTCCGTAGACTATACGTTGATGTTGTTCCGTGCTTCTTGTAGCCTAAATTTTGAAGTGCCTTTGTATTCATCTGTGCTAAGTAGAGCCAGATCATTAGCGTACATGCTGTCTTTTCCTTTCTCGGAATACTTTGTAGTAAGTCGTTTATGAAAATTAGAAGCAGTGTGGGTGACAGAACAACACCATGGGGGGACCCCATTGTGTATCGTAGCTGTGTAGCTCCTTTTCCTATGCATTTTGACTAGAGCCTTGCGATTAGTTAAATATTATGCCATGCATTTTAACATTGGATTGGATACATGGATAGTTTGTAGATTTATAATTAGACCTTTCCGTCCAGACCTTATCAAATGCTTTCTCTGGGTCAACCCAGACAACGGTAGTTGATTTCTTTTCCTGGAAGCCGTATTCTATTTCTTGGGCTATGTGTGCTATTTGATCTTCCTTTAATCTGATCTTCCTGAATCCTGCCTGTTCATCTGCTAGTAGATTTTCGGATTCAAGTATCCACATCAGCCTTTGTTTACAATTGTTTCCATCAGTTTGCAAACGCAACTGGTCAGACTTATTTGGCTATCAACTTGGCTCCTTGGTTTTCCATGTTTCGGTATGGGAATCATGATTGCCTGATTCCAAATAGTTGGGATTTTACCAAACTTTCAGCTCACATTGAATATGTGTAGTTAATTTTTCTTAGCCAGGGATATTAGGTGAATGGGAATATCATTTGAGATCTTGTTTGTTCCTGGAGCTTGTTTGGGTTGATGAGTTTCAAAGAGTCCTCGAGCTCTTTCATACTTAGGTTTGCAATCATTCTATGAGAGTGTGGTGTTGCCACTATTTGATCTTTTTCTATGTTGTCTTTAACTTCTTTGGATCTTTGTTCACTGATACTGATATTACTCACGCTAATAAACTAAGCACGTATTCTGAAGGCATGAGACTAACATTTTAAGGCCTTGGCTATTACCTGGGCAACATGCTCATCTGTTGGGTAGTGCCATACAATATTGTCTTAGCATGGGACTATTTTGCCCTCCCTAACCTCCCCGGCTATATCAACGGGAAACGGCGTCAAAAGGTGTAGGACTGCAGAAGCTAGGCGGCAATGACACTATCACGCTACTAAAGTGGTTTATAATTTTTTGAGCAGCGTCACGGCACATGAGTTTTTTTATTGTCTGCATCCAGGACTACTGGTGAAGATTGGCTTTCCTCTTGGTTAATAATTTTTTCAATATTCCATAGTTTATGTCCTTCTCTGCATACATTAAGTTGTTTGTTTTTTTCGTGCCAGCTTTTCCTTATAGAAGAAAGATATTCCTTTCTGAAGATTGCATTTGTGGCCTTTAGTTGGATATTGTTTCCTACTGTTGGGGATTTTTCGGCTATATTTTTTGCGTTGATGGATTCGATGTGAAGTTGTTCGAAATGATGAGACCATTTTGGTATGTAATTTATTATGGCTCCCATAGGGATAGATTCCTTAGCGGCTTTGAGGAGAGCTCTTGAGAAATCAGAGTAGGATTTGTTTACCCGGTTTGTTTTGCAGTTGATGTTCGTCATATATTCATCTGTTAAGCGGGCAAAAAGATCCCAGTTTGCTTTCTTGTAATTCTATCTGGGATGGGTGGAGTTTTCTATGGGCAGTTTAATGGTTTCTATGTGTGTTAGAAGTGGTCTATGGTCACTAGTAGCAAGTTGGTCAGCAACTTCTCTTTTATTTACTTTTGATAATTAGTTAGCAAAGGCTAAGTCTTGTGTTGATGTTGCCATCCATACTCTGGAGTAAAAGGTAGGAGTGTCGTCTGGTTGGTTTAGGCGAATTATACTATTTTCAGTTTGCCATTCCTCAACCTCTTCTCCTCTTGCGTTTAAGGCCTGTGTATCCTAAAATCTGGGAATGGCTGTCCATATCTCCCAGTATTAGATATTCTTCATTGTTTAGGATTTATTTGAATTATCTCGAGTTCTAATTCTTTGTCTGGTGGGCAGTAGCAGTTGAAGACGTTTATTTCCCCTCCTGGGAGGATTAGCTTGGTCCCCAATATTTCTGATTGAGTTGAGTTGGGTATAGAGATATCTGTAGTTGGTTATTTTGTTTTTAACTAAGTTTAAAATTTCCCATTTGGTTCTGTTTTCCCTGTCTTGTCTTGACATGTATAGCCTCTAATAGAGAAGCGCAAGTTGTTGTTGAGGAGCGTTTCTTGCATGCCTGCCACATCTATTTCATTTGTATGTAGGAAGATCTTTACGCATCTTTTTTTCTTCTTTTGGATGCCCTCTGTGTTCAATTGTAAAAAGACTAAATTCTATTTTTTTTCTTGTTCTAATTTGGTCAGTAGGGTTTACTTCCTTTTCTCTGCTCCTGATTCCACGAGCAGAGGAGGAAGAACCACCAGCTTGCTTTGGTGGGCTCCTTCGAGGAGGAGAGCCCGGCCCCCTACCTGCGTGGCGGGATTCCACAGGCAGGACGCTTTTAGATAATACATCCATCCAATATACAGTACGTCTATATTCGCGTTAAAAAGCATTTCAAATGTATTTTGTGAAGTAAATTCCAAAATTAAACTTCATTATAGTCAACACGAATAAAAATTAATTTAAGATACTATTTTCTAATTCTGGTTGCTTCTCATTTTCTTGAATTATACCAATGTGTTCATATTTTCTCTTCATTAAATGTATTTTGATTTTTGGTTTCCTAAGCTCAAGTTTGTAATTTCCCTCTAAACTATTTTAAAGTTAATGACCTTCAACTTTGATATTGTGATATACTTATGCTATGAAGAGGAAGTTTCCTTTTATTTGAAATTTAAAGTTAAGTGTTTATTCATAACAATGGTAACAATCATAAATTATGTTTTTAATATAAGAAGCAATACATTGTGTCTATAAGTTCAAACTTAACATAAAATTCAACTTGGGAAGATGAAAACTCTTGCCCTGTTCATTTTTATTTACTTAATAAATATTTATTTCAATCTTTCTGGTGAATTATATATTTATATTTTAATTTGATTTCTTTTTAAAGAAATCCTTTTTTAAAAAAATGATTTTTAGTTTGAAGTTTTATTTTAAAACTAACTTTTAACTCGTGTACATGTGTTCGTGATTATATGAAATTAATTAGTTAATTGACAGATTTATTTTACTTTATAAATGAATGACTAAATAAAACTCACTGTTAAAGCAATGCAAACATTTATATTGTATTGAAAATTTAACATGTCAATTCAATTTTAGAAATTTTAAATTAGGTCTTCAAGTCTCTGCTTTCTATCAATGCATTTTGTTTTTCAATTAAAATGTTCATACTACCTTGCCACGAATGGAAGGCAGAAAAATTTAATACCTATATCTCCACTACAGAAATTGTAAACTTTAAAACAAGCTGCCTGCGAGCAAACGAAGGACAGAACCATACGCTGACTTTTCAAGCAATTTTAAGAAACACTTCTCGTAGAGGCGAGTTAATTGTGCAAAAGGATGAGACGTCTATTTCAAAGTGCTTCTTTGCAAGTAGCTGTAATAACTATTTTCCTAGATGTTTTGAGACAAATGTATTTTTATATAATACCAGCCTATATTTTAAAATTTTAGTCAACATTTACAATATCTCAAGAACTGATAAGGATACTAGTGGAAATTTGTGGTATATAGTTGAGAACAATAAAATAGTAACCAATTGCACTCTACGGACATACTGTAAGTTATTTTGATTTTTAATCATTTTAGTATAAATTATCATGAAATAAATAAAAATCAACTTTACATTCTTTTTTCAGATTTTATTGAAGTTTTTTTTTCTTCCGTAGTTTATACTTTCGACAAAATTAGCTAACCATTACATATCTTTGATAGCAATACACAAGACAATCGTCTGTGAAACTTTGCCTATGAACGACGTTCTGTATGTAAGCTGTATGACGTCACGTTTATACCCCGAAGGAAAATGTCATGCATCCTTCAAAGGCGATGAGGTTTGTTATAATTTTCTGCTTTTATGTGTTTTCGTAAATTCATATAATATGCTGCCTTTGTGAGAAAAAAAAGTAATGTAAAAAAAGGTACAATCATACATTGATATCATTCCACAGGAAAATATGAATGAAACATATATAAACGTCAACTACACGAACATAGAAGCGTCCAGTAATTTAACTTATTTTATGTTAAATTGCACATTTATTTTATCCTTGCCTACGTTCGACTCTGAAAAGACTGAAGTTTGGGTTACAATGTATCCTAACATCACTGGTAGTGATGATGACATTCTTGCTGGTGTCAGTAAAATGATTGACATTGACCAAAGTGAGTAAATTATTTTATAGTAAATAGATGCCTTGGATTTGAGTACATGCTTATAAATCTCCTCTTTCCTGAGCCTACTGATACATTAGTTATGCCTTGTTTTTTTGTTGTTTTTTTTAATTAAAAAAGAAACAACAATGTGTCAAATATGAATTAGTTTTTAGTTTAAGATTATTTAATACATTTTTTTAAAATCGACAAAAAGGGATCTCAGTAAGGGTATTATTTGCGAAAAATCTAACATTTCCATCATAAAATAAACACACTTACTTTAATTACATTTAGCTTTAAACTTTATTATAGAATAATAAAAATTAACGAATCTGTCGTGATAAGCTTAAGAACGCCAATCCTATGAAATTCAATACTTTATTAAATTGTAATATGGACAAGGCAGACAATAAAACATTCAGAATAATAAAAAAAACGTATGCACTTTTGTACAATGAAAAATGTCTCCAAAAAAAAATTAATGACGATAATGATGCGCGATTTGCCTGCTTTTCTGTTCTTTCAAAATACACTGTTTTTTTTTCTAATTTTTAAAAAAAAATTGTGTATGCTTCAACAAATTATGTCAAACTATGTTTGAAACATAAAATCATCTTAATTTAATCTAAATAATAAACATTAGTTACCGCGGTCCGCGGTATCTGTACTTTATGCCATGTTGTGAGCGTAATATAATTATAATATATTTCATATTTGTTATTATTTTAAAACATATATATATATACATATATATATATATATATATATATATATATATATATATATATATATATATATATATATATGTGTGTGTGTATTTAGGAAGTATGCATTAAATGTAGCATTTTATTTCAAACATTACAGACAATTCTACTTTGAGCATAGTGCTTAGAAACTGTCCTGAAATATAGTCGAAGAAAATTCGGACGTATTATGTTATTGTGAAGGATACGATACACGATCAGTAAATATTTATATTAGTTGGATTGACAAAGTCACTGGTGAGACAGTAGCGGTTGGCAAAGGATCAAGTTATCTTAATTTTAAAGCTGAAAGGAAAGTAAAACAAGGTAAAAGTAAAAGAAAATTTAAGTCTTCAAAATATATGAAATGTATTTAATAAATTTACTGTGACAAAATTTGTAGCTAGCCACAGTGATTTTGCTTCTTTTATACGTTTGCTTACTTAAAATGTTTAAAAGTGATTTAGAATAAGGCTAAAAGGATACTTTAAGCAAATACATTAAAAAAAAATTTTTTTTCAAAAATAAAAATAATAATAATTATCATTAAAATATTTAACACTTGTTCAGAAATCATAACGTGCTTTCGAAAATATGTAATTAAACATTTATCATACACAATAATTTTGTTTAAATTTTGTTGATGGATCTCTCGAATACACTTCTACATGTTATTGGAGACCTCGGCAAATCTGGAAAAAAATATCCATAAAGGCCTACATTGAAAAATAGATTGATTTTGAAGGTTACGTTGCGTTCCTTGGGGAATTTTTTTCTATTCTTACAGCTTAGTAAGATAGTTGTTCCATGTAAAGAAACATAGAAATTAGGGCTTGAACTGAAAAAATAAATAATTGTTCGATTAATCGTGAAAATAATAATAGAATAATCGATTAATTTCGATTAATTATAATTTATAAGTATATATAGATCCCGTTAAGTTGCAATTCATTATTTCATGAAATCGGTTAAGTCTCGGTGATTCCATGGCTCCCAAATTTAGTGACGTAACAGCAAATTCGTTCTGCTATGAAATAAATAAATAAGAAATCCTTTTAATATACATATTCACGTCTAAATAAATTATAATAATACGAAGGAAAATTATTTAAGTATCACCTAATATAAATTATTAATAAATTGGAAAATAAATATTCCAAATATTTTCTTCAATTTTAATCGATCAAATTAATTTTAATCGTTATAATTTTTAACGATTACTTGAGTAATTAATCGTTAATTTTTTCACCCCTAATATATATATATATATATATATATATATATATATATATATATATATATATATATATATTAGGGCTGTTAACGATTAATTAAAATTTAATCGTTAACTTTTGAAATATTAAAGATTAATTAATTGTTAATTTCGATTAATGCAACAAACTTAAAATGTATGATGTCATATATAACACTTATTAAACGTTCTTGTTGAAAATGTACATATTACTGGAAGGTCTCCTTTATATGTCATCTTTTAACCAACTACGCAAAAACACAAGTGTGTTAACATTATTTTGTTCTAGTGATGAGCGGGTCTAATTGACAATATAACCAGCTGAGCTGAACAATCATTCACATTGAACTGAGGTAACTGATATGCACAAAACGGTCTTGGCAAGGAATGACATTATCGGATTTCAGTGATCATTAAGTTTCCACCATTGTAGAGGGTTAATGGATTCAGGAACTTTCATCTCCATTTTGTAACGCAGTAATTCATCAGAAAAGCTGTCGTCATTTTCTGTCTCTGAGTCAGATTCCATTACTGCCATTAGCTTAATACGCTTTTCATTTGATTTGATAAGAAGGAGAAGTGTAAGAACCATGGTAGGCAAACGATTTCTCACAATAGATACAATAAACTTTATCAACATTTTGAACCTTCCCGTCAGTCAATTGCCTAAAACCAAAATGTTGGTGTAATCGTCAGTAAATTTGTTATTATTTATCGGCCGATATTTTTATAATTTTTTTCTTCAGTTTTTGACTTGCATTAATTGATGGGTAAATTAATCATAAAAAAAATAAAAAAATTATTCTTCAATTTTTTTAACGTCTAATCGAGAAATTAATCTTTTATTTCCGCAGCCCTAATATATATATATACCATCCGCAGACTGTCTATTTTTATTAGTATTAAAGTGCTGTTAATTTAAAACAAACATATTTATTGTTTTCTATTCCTGAAACAATGTCAATTGAACTCTTCTTGAACTCTGTTCGTTTCCCGTATTTATATGTTTCCTTTTGTCTTTTATGTTACATACTTAAAATCATTATATTATATTAGTCATAAGTCATCGCAGATGTTTACAACATCAAAGCATAAGATTAATTAGTATTTCTTCAAATTAAACATCAATATATTATGTTTGTTTTTTTTTCTTTCCTTTTAACCTCTTAAATTAATTGAACTATAATTAAAGTTTGAATTACTATATACAATACACACAAACACACACACACACACACGTACACATATATGTATATATATGTATATATATATATATATATATATATACATATATATTAGGGCTGTTATCGATTAATTTAAATTTAATCGCTAACTTTTGAAAAATTATCGATTAATTAATCGATACTTTCGATTAAAGCCAAAAATAGACATCAAGAAACTGAACATTTCTCACGGACATTGAAAATGAAGAATATTTTGAACTAAATTTTATTACAATGTGTTTAAACTTGATCGGATGTTTGTGCTGAAGGTGCTACGTCAGCGATATATTTGATCCTTTAATAGAGAATTGTTTATGGCAGTATGCTTTTTCACCGTCTTCGACTTTGCCATCCGCAGTTAGCTTAAAAACAAAACTTTTGCTCAATTTTCTAGTTATATGTTTAAATTTAACTGCGCTGATGCTGTCATCCATTTTTTATTTGACGTCTGCCGGTCCACATACAGTAATTAAATACATTAAAATATTACACGGGAGAATTTTGTACGTAAAAAAAATATAGATTATCATTAATGATTAATAATTAACATTTATTAATAAAATTTTTTAAAAGTATTATAAATATTTTCTTTAATTTGAATCAAATTTTTATCGATTAAAATAATTTTAATCGGTACAATTTTTAACGATTAATTGAGAAATTAATCGTTAATTTCTGCAGCCCTAATATGTATATATATTCATGATGTTTATATGAACATATATGGTGTTTATCTCCTATCAGACACTTTTAGTAAAGGGGGAAAAATAATGTCATTATTTTAATGGTATAAAATTATATCGGATTTCTTGCTAATGTGTATTTTGACCGAATTGATACAAACCAACTTGTTATATACTAAAGGAATATAAAGCCAAAGTTATACTTCGATGGGCGCAATTTTTTTTAATTTGTTATAAATTTGAGGACTTTATTTCACATTCAAATTCATGCGATAAAAATAATAAAGGCACATGTTTCAAACATGAATTATTTTTAACTCTAAAAGGGGTTTTGAACTTAACATAATGCGCTTTTTGTTCAGGAGGTTCTAAATGTCACTTTCCGTTATATACGCACTATATAAATTAATTTAACATTAATTAAAAAAAATACGTAAAAAAACAAGTTTTTGACTATAAATCCTTTATGTACGAGACATACTAAAAGAGTGTTCATTATAATACGCAGCGTAAGACAATCCAAAATCCAAAATTTTAGTTTTAATATAATGCGCACCGATCAGGAATATTTTTTTTTAAAGTAACGTCAATATAATACGCACCGAATTGCGCAAAAGGAAAGTATTAAAAAGGTCATTCAATATAATACGCACCACGACTCTATAGCAAACAAAATTAACATGTTACATTGAGATAAATAAAGATAATCTAAAAATGCATTAATTTAATTACAGTACATTCAAAAATTTATCTGAAATTTTAATACATCATTTTTATCATCGGCACGTGTTTTCCAGCAAAATTTCAGCTCACTAGCTTATGACAAAACGGGTTAAAAATCGATCAAACTTTTTTTCGACAACGCCCGCCTGCCTCGGGCAAGCAAGCAAGCAGAAACCACGAGTTAATATAAAGGATTTAAAAAGAAACATTTATTTCTGGGTGAATTATTGTTTTTTCTCGTCATGGAGAGTAGATTCGTCTAGAAAAAAAGGAGGCATATAGAGTAAAATGATTAAAAAAAGAATGTAATCCCATTTCAAAACTATCATTATGGGCGCGTGATATCATCGAAGTAGATGCACATTTTCGGGAAACAAAGGGAAATTATTTTTTTTTGAAATTATTATAAAAAGGTTTCATGTGAGAACTCTTGTTAACAGCCGGAATCATATTTTATATGTTATCTAAAAGATCGCATGTGTTTTTTTTTAATAATCGCATAACAGTAAAACGCCGTGTATATTAATATTTCCAATTATCCTTTTTTGTGATATTACCATTGCATAAATAAAAAGGGGGGGGGGTGAATCCAGCATGCAAATCCGGAAAACAAATGGAATTTTAGATAGTTTAAAAGAAAAATTATGAAAACAAACATCTTTCGAAATAATATACCTGTGTCGTGTTTAATCCAAGAAAAGAAAAATAAACAATCACGTTTAATTATTTTTTATTTTGTTGTTAAATTTTATGGACTTATATTTTTTCCATGTAGAGGGTATTTATATCAAGTATATATATATATATATATATATATATATATATATATATATATATATATATATATATATATATAAAGTGAGACCGTCTTGTATAATTTCAAATAATATTTTTTTTGTAACTTTTTTCTACAAAACATCAAGTAAATTGTTGCCACATGTTAATTTATATGAAATCAGAATTCAAATTCAATGTGTCCTCCTCAGTTCTCAACAGTTTTTTCTAAATGTCTACGCCACTGGTCAATGCTCTTGTTTATAAACCGCTGAGACAAATGTTGCCACTCTTCAACAATGGCCACTTTCAGTTTTTCTATTGTTAAAAATTTACGACGAAAGTAGACTTTTTGTTGGGGGGCACCCCAAATAGCATAATCTACCGGGTTTAGATCCGGGCTATTTGGTAGCCACATGTATGTTTCAATGAAGTTGACATTCTCCCGACGAAGATAGTTTATTGCCGTGTGTGAAGGAGCTCCGTCTTGTTGCAGTGTCCAGTTGTGATGATTACATCTTGCTCGAATATCCTGGAAGCAATCCTTGTCTTAGGACGTGATCACAATAATACTCACTGTTCACTTTCGCTCCAGGTTAAATACTACACTGGTTTTTCCCATCCGAGACACACCTACCGAAACCATGATGCCACGACTGAAATTTTTACGTCGCGTATTAGTCTCGTTGAAGAAACTTGTGTTTTCTTTCGTGCTTCAGAATAAACACGATCATTTTGTGAATTTACTGGTGTGGCGAGAGTAAATATCTTTTCGTCTCTAATACAAATGCTTCGTATACTTCTCTCATTTTGAAACATACAAAACTCTATGTGGTCCCACTTTTTTGGGGCCATCCTGTATATGGATTATATATATATATATTATATATATATATATATATATATATAGAGAGAGAGAGAGAGAGAGAGAGATAGAGAGAGTGACAGCTTATGCTATCTATCGATATGTTTAATTCACTGTGAATAATTCAAAATGGAAAAAAAATAAACGAAACAAAATATGGGGCTTATAACGATACCAATACATTTTTTTGAAAGAATCAATTTAATTATTTTATGACAACAAAGTTAAATTATGTATCACTTATGCATACCTTACCTATACTACCAAATATGCTCGCATAATTTTTAAAATTGTTTTAATTTTAATAACGACCTGCATTTTCAGCGTTCAAGTGTCAAGCTAAGAAAGGTTATCTTTTAAAAAGTCTTAGCACTAGAACAGCTATTTATTCGCCTATTGTAATAGGTAAGAACATAACATAAAAACATAGTTTTATTGGAAATGTCTGTTTTAAAATGTTTAACAAAAGACCCAATACACTGCTATAACATTGCCTCACAATTTAGTTTGATCTTTTTAGATTAACGAAATAAGTTTTGAATTGATAAACATGAAAAAAATATTGTTTGAATTTTTTTATGTATTACATCTTAGAATTTTAAAAAATATGAATTACACAACCTGTTAAGTACTAGCCCGTGATAGATTAAGCAAAAACTATTTTATGGACAATCTGTGAAATCCGATATAAATATACATAATTTCCGTTGTCTGTATGTATGGATGTAATTATAATGCTGTTAGGTGGCGCTGCGAAATTTGTAATGCTGTTAGGTGGCGCTGCGAACGATTTTGTTTTATAGTGCTGCACCAAAAATAACACTTTTCGAACGTTATGCATAAAATTGTTCAATATGATAATAAATGACTGAAATATAAATGAATAAAATAAATGAAAGTTCTGCATTACGTTATTTTTTAATTTGATGTGTATTTATTTTGAAAACTTCCGTCATTTTTGACGGGTGATACATTAGTTATATATAATTAATAAAGTTTCAGGGAAATTAAAAAATGGTTTTATCTCACAAAATGCCTAAACACTAAATAAAAACACTTAAGAGCCAGCCGGTAGTGTATATATTTATTTTCTTTGCTCAGAGTAGATGTAACAATAGCTTGTAAGCTGCTCCTAGAATGTATATACGTTTTTGTGATATTAGAATATAAGACTATAGTTCTGCATTACGTTATTTTTTAATTTGATGTGTATTTATTTTGAAAACTTCCGTCATTTTTGACGGGTGATACATTAGTTATATATAATTAATAAAGTTTCAGGGAAATTAAAAAATGGTTTTATCTCACAAAATGCCTAAACACTAAATAAAAACACTTAAGAGCCAGCCGGTAGTGTATATATTTATTTTCTTTGCTCAGAGTAGATGTAACAATAGCTTGTAAGCTGCTCCTAGAATGTATATACGTTTTTGTGATATTAGAATATAAGACTATAGTTCTGCATTACGTTATTTTTTAATTTGATGTGTATTTATTTTGAAAACGTCCGTCATTTTTGACGGGTGATACATTAGTTATATATAATTAATAAAGTTTCAGGGAAATTAAAAAATGGTTTTATCTCACAAAATGCCTAAACACTAAATAAAAACACTTAAGAGCCAGCCGGTAGTGTATATATTTATTTTCTTTGCTCAGAGTAGATGTAACAATAGCTTGTAAGCTGCTCCTAGAATGTATATACGTTTTTGTGATATTAGAATATAAGACTATAGTGCTTGAGTGGGAATAATGAAATATTGATATGCAACGACATTTCTAATTTTAAATTTGTCAGGTACGATAAATATATATATAGGGAATCACCCGTCGAAAATGACGGAAGTTTTCAGCTGAAATCTATTTATTTTATAAAAAATGCAATTTTTTTAGGGTTTTTACGGTGCCGAACTTTTCAAAAGCCCAACTAACTTGTCCTTGTTTGATAAATACGAAATATTAAACTTTCTGAAATGTACACAAAGTATTTTATAATAGGGGTTGTAGGGCGCCTACGACGCCCCCTTTTTTAAAATTTATTTTATAATTAACCATCATCAAATCTTCTTTTTACATTGATCCCTTTTCCAAAATTAAAATACATGTATTAGCGAAACAATGACGTCATATAATATTTTTTTACAGCGCTTCTTTAATTTGCACACCTTTTGATGCATTGGTGCAGTAATTTTGTTTTCCCTGCTTGTTAAAATTTGTAGCGTCACGGACAGACATTTCAAATTATATTGATTAATATAAATATATTATATATGTACATATATATGTCGGGGCCGTTTTATCGGGGTCAATTTGTCCGGGGCCTTTTTTTAGCACAAACATATCAGACAGGGGAAATAGCTAAATAAAACCAAAAAAATGTCAATTATTTGTTTTTGTTACTTCCCTGTTCAGTTTAATGACGTACTACATTTTATTTTTTTCGGCTTTAATCGAAATTAACGATTATATATATATATTATTTAAAATTACTCTAATACATATTTTTAGCAAGAGTATCAAAGATAAATTGCAGCACTGCTATGTTGAATGAAATATATACGCTTAGGTGTACAACTGTGAGAATTTACCCGACTGCACAGTGTCAGTTATGGATAACTTCAAGCCAGGTATTCTCTCATGAATATATAAAGTATATTAAAATAATAAATCTAATTTAGCAAATGATTTTATTTCAGATTTTATCTTATTTGGATACAGATAATGAAAATATTATAAATACAAATAGTTATATTTACGCTCAAATTTTGTCATATATGTGATATCGTAGCGAAAATAAGTTTTTAAATAATAATTTTTAAAATATATTGTCATGTTTTTTTTTATGTCATTGGATTATTGGAGAAATCGAAATATTTTTTCAATCTATAATATGTGTCTATTAAATATACCAATATTTATTTCGTTTTACAGACTTTAATTCATCAAAAGTTCTATGCCATTGAGCATCAAGCTATCGTGAATGATGGAACATATTTTAAATCCACCTGTACACTTTATTTATATAAACTGATTCTCAGCTCAGGGCAGCATGATATTTTAATACTAATGTATACAAATATTACTGGTAATGACAGTGACATGCTTTATGGAAGTAATGTCTCATTCAAATTTGTCAAAGGTCAGTTCCCGATGCGTATTTCGATGTACAACATTTTTAAATAATATTTTTGTTTCAAATAAATTAGCGATAAGATCTAAAACATATTTTATTAAAATATTTCATTGTACCAATATCTTAAAGAGATTATTATAATATGATATACATTTATTGATTTCAACATATATATATATATATATATATATATATATATATATATATATATATATACATAAATATGTATATATATATATATATATAATATATATATATATATAAATGAGTTAGTGCATCTATTAAAAACGGGTACTAATTTTTTTTAAAGAATTTTAGCTATGATTAAAATAGTTTAAATTTTATTGAAATATATTCTAACATTTTGTGTACATGAGTCCATTTAAAGAAATTCACTCTTTATTAAACATGCTCAAAATAATTGCTAACAGATTTAAAGAAAGCATTCGATGACTTCAGCAGCGAACTTGTGATGTTCATTGTAATCGTTGGTGTGCTGGTCATTTTGATTATCGGACTTATAGTGTGTTGCTACATTTCTCAAGGTTTGTAACATGCTTGAAAAAATTATAATAAACTATGTTTTGGGCGTGCTACTGATTGCCAAATATTTTTAAATAGTTATTTATTACTAAACCTAGCGTAACAATATCTTACAGATGGATGGGCCACATGTACGAACAACAAGAGAAAAAAGAACACGTATGATGAGATCAACGATGGTTACGTTATGGCCTCCACAGGTGTGGACTCCGTTAATGAAAATGCCTATAGAAGACTGCAAACTACAGCAACTAATGAAGCTGAAAATGAAATGCCTTATGAGTTTCATGAGTATGAGTCCGTTGATGATCTGCAAGTACATGATAGATATTGTGCAACAGATCATGTAAATACACAGGATACATTAATTGATACTTCGAATCCCAACTCCCAAGAGATTGAGAACAGACACTCTGTTGTAGTCAAGGATTCATTCAAACATTTCACAGTAAAACATGATCCATCCTTGCAAGTAAAGGAAAATATAAATGTTAATGTGAAGGATAACGAAAGCCTTTATAGTTTAAATGAAAATGACATTAATTCGAGTGTAAAAGAGCATATTGTTCATTCCACTTTAATGACAATGACAATTGACAATATTATTTTAATGATGATGACAACAAAGATTTTACTGTTAATTTAAATGGCAATAAATAGGTTAATGTTAATAATAATGAAGATAAATAATCTTCTGTGATGGATTAATAGCTTTAACGATTACAGTTCGAACATTGATAGCAACTGAAATTGTCTAGATGAAATTCAATTCCAAACAATAACAGTGATTTTTTTAAAAAAAGTTGTAAGTTGAATGATATTGATAACTAACATTTCATGATATAAAAAAAATCCTTTATGAATGATAATGGTAATTCATAGTTTGTGTTTATTATATACTAGTTGGTGTATAAGTCACTATAGCATGAAGTCCCTTTAAAAAGATCATGTCTTACTGGTTTATGGGTAGAAGGTATATCTGGTATATATATGATTACGAGAAATGATGCTTTTATCAGTTGATATAAAATATAATTGTTCAATTGGAAAACAATTTGTGTAGTTTCACTTTCTTTTAAACGTTTTTAATTATTGTGTAAAAATAAATTTTATTTTAAAAGAATAAATTAAAATAAAAAAATGTTGCAATAGATCCATCTCGTATTTATATCAATGTATATATCACGATTTCTAAATCAGCGCCGTGTTTTCCTTCTCTTTATATATTACAGAATATTTCATTTCATGTCTCCATAAAATCAAAGAGTATTAAAGGTGTATGTATCATTCTTTAAATTTAAGTCAAGTTAATATATGAAAAATTTTTTTAAAAAAAAAGGAATTACAAAAAAAGAAACTTCAAGGAAGCCGAGTGACCACATACGACATTAGCAGATTAAAAATAGTAGATAAAGTAACTTTAATGATCATTTTTTGAAATCTATCTCCTACCCTCTAGTTGAAAAGTTATGATATTATTTAAAATAAAGAAGATCAAATTAAGAAGCAGTTTTACTTGAATTGCACGCTATAAAATTTCACAACTATACAGCAACTTACAGTCTGAACAAAAAAACACTCTCTTCTTGAAAACAAGCGATATTGCTTTGTACACAAAAGAAGTACAATTTGATCAAGGTGTGTGTGAAACATATCATAAAGAGGTAAATTTCAAATGAAATGAATGTATTTTGTTTCTATTTTCGGTGAATTAATTTTTCAGCAGTTGACTGTAACCCAACAATTTTGCTGTTTAATGTTTACAAATGTTCATGGGGAAAAATATATATATAAATATAATAAAACTATTTAATTTGCAATTGTCACGCAAGTCAGTCTGTCCTGACGTTACTATATTTAGAAAGCAGGGAAAACCAAATTACTGCACCAATGCACCAAAAGGTGTGCAAATTAAAGATGCGCTGTAAAAAATATTATATGACGTCAATGACTTAGCTCATATTTTCAATTTTAGAAAAGGGAACATTGTAAAAAGAGAATTAGATGATGGTTAATTATAAAATCAAAAAATAAACGGCACCGTAGGCGCCCTGCAACCCCTATTATAAAATACTTTGTGTACATTTCAGAAAGTTTAATATTTCATATTTATCAAACAAGGACAAGTTAGTTGGGCTTTTGAAAAAGGTCGGTGCCGTTTGCGCTCTAAAAAAAAGTGCATTTTTTATAAAATAAATAGATTTCAGCTGAAAACTTCCGTCATTTTGACGGGTGTACGCTAGTATATATATATTAAACAATATAATTTGCAATGTCTGTCCATGATGCTATGCGAGGTAACTGCAGATACAAAAATGAAAATATAGGAGTAAAAATGTTGCGTTCGAGATTAAAAAAAAGAGTTTCTAGCCATAAAATATTGTGACGTGACGTCATTATTTGAGCTTGTATTAATTTGTAAAGGGAACGAAGTAATAAAACAAACCCGTAAAAACAAAGTTTTTGACTATAAATCCCTTATATATGAGACAGAACTAACAGTATGGATTATTTTCAAACTCTTAACTCAACTTTGCTTCATAACCTTAGGGAGACTGAGCTCAACATGACACGTAAAATGTAAACAAAAGCACGCGGTACTTCGATGGGTCGCCTCAACGCGTCAACTCAAACTTTCACGTGGGAAAAAAAACAATAACAAACCGTGAATTTGAATTACATACCTCATATAAGGATAAACTAAAAAATGCATTAATTTAATTACGGCACGATCGATCGATCTGAAATTTTGATACGATGCATTGTTAGGTGAGACGGGCCCGTGTGCCTAATTTCAGCTCGATCGGATCACGGTAAATGGGTCATTTTTTACTTTTGTTTTTCCGCCCGCCCGCCCGCCCAAGACAGACAGAGAGACAGAGACGCCGGTGAAGTTAATATAAGGGATTTAAAAAGAGCCATGTTTTATTTGATGTGATTAATATTATTATTATTTTGTGTATTAAATGTCCGTTTTTGTGTATGTGTCCATGTCAATATTACGTACGTAATTATAAATTTAATTTGCTATATTAATATATAACATTCGTTTTTCGGTTTATGAAATGTACAATTGGTTGTCGTTTGGTTGTCAAGTTTCGATGTGTTTTGAACTACAAAGCCATTATTTATTACTGCAAATGAAATTTGCCAACTTATGCTTAAGTTTAGCGCTTGTTTTTCTTTTATAAACTTTGAGATTGCATATTTGCATGTTTAAGAAATATAACATATTTACAAATCGGACTACTCCCGACAATAGTTTTTTTTATTTTAATTTAAATGCAATATTTTAATGCGCCTTAGACTAATTTAGAATTAAAAACACTGCCTTTTAATATAGAACTAGAAGGGGTGCTGACTTGACAATAATGAAAACGTTTATTAGAATTCCTAAAACGTGCATATTAAATTGTATATACGATTACCTGAAGATAATGTAATATTTTCTCTTATCCAGTGATTAACTTTATTTCAAAGGTTTCATGCAAAATAAATAGTTCATTGTTATTCATATGTGTAAATAATGACAATTTTTTATTTACACGTTAAAAAGAAGAAAAAAAGTTAAAACTTATTAGTTCAAGTACTTCGATTTAATATCACCAAAAAACGTGGAGAGAGCGCTTAAGAGGTTTAACATATGTGGTTCACTCATTCTCCCACTTAAAGATCTCTCTTTTACCTTCTAAATTAGAAATCTTTAATTGTTATACCAAACACCCGCCCCACGTTTTTAGTTATATTAAATCAAAGTAATTGAACTAATAAGTTTTAACTTATTTCCTCTTTTTAGTCCGCTTATAAAAACGTGGTTTTTAAAAATCTTTTTTTTTACTTCTATTTATTTTATTCTTTTTTGTCCACTTATAACAACCTGGTTTTTAAAAATATTTTTACCTCTATTTTTGTAACCAAACACCTCACAAACACCCGCTCAACGTTTAAAAACATTGTGATGTGGTCACGGGGTGAACTCACGGATGTCAACAAAAGCAGACGATACAGATGTTTATATATAGACTATGGATAAACTAAAAAGTTAAATAATTTAATAACGGTACATTCGATCGATCTGAAATTTTAATACAATGCATTGTCATCCACGGTATATCTGTGGTAAAATGTTCATATCTCTAGGACCATCAAAAGTGGGTCATTTTACGTTGGCAGGTTTGAAAAAAATCTTGGACAAACCAACAAACCAACAGACAGGAACGAAAGCGAGTTAATAAAAACGTGGTAAAAATACTTATGTAAAAGCTTTTGATTCTTGTTAATTCTTTTAAAATCTATATGTAAATAAAAAATTTAAAATATGCGAAAAAGATTTTCACACGCCGTACCAGAAGAACTGAACATTCGGTTTTTAATGTGTTGTCCATAAATAACGCCAACCACCTATGAAGGGTGGTGGGATTGACGTCACACATTTTGGACGATGTAGGACAAGCGATAAGGGCTGTTTAAGCACTGCAACGTTACATTAAAACGAGAAACTGAAAAAAAAACTTAAATATTTGATTGCTTATGATTAATTTAATGAAATTTTTAAATTGCTTCACTCGTTTTACGATATTAGAGTGCAGTCTTACACTAAATATATGCTTAAATCACATAAAGTATTTCAAACATGCTCATTTCCAAACAGTAAATAACGCTTTTATGAGGGGAAAGTTCTGGGATTTCAAATTTGGGAGGGCCGAACTTTTTGTGACGACGTGTGACGGGGGATGGGTCAATCGGTGACAATCGCTTGACGTCATTTATGTATGGCCCACTGCTTTATAGTGTTTTAATATACAGCCAGAACTCTCTAAGTCGAAATCAAAGGGACCTGAACAAAATACACTTTCGGAGTTTTCCAGTAAGGTAAAATGGCGTAATACGCGCATAATTTTGCCGGGACCTAACAATTAATTCTATAAAGGGAGGTTTTCGACTTAAGGAAGTTCGGCTTATAGAGGTGCGACTGTATCTGGTCTGTATGTATTTAGTTTATTTCAAGATCGACCATTTGACACAGTAGGATAATATTTTGCATAGCTCATATTGTAAAAAAAATACACTTAGGCCTTCGGCCCCCTATGAGTAGTAAATTTTTAAAAAAACAAAATATGTGCTGGTTGCCTTTGGTGAAGTGTACTGAACAATGTGATTTACTTTCCTCCTTTTACCAGTAGGGTTTTTAAATAATTACTTAATGAGTCTGTGCGACAGTAAGGGCTTGACTTTTATTAGTATATATTTTGAATTTGTTCTTTCTTCAAATAGCCATAGTAAACAGGCAAATAGTTCCTTGAACAAATAAAATGACGTATTTTAAGTATGTAAGCAGTAATACAAATGTATAACTTGCGTTACGGTTTTAAAAATAATATTAGCAACTATCCATGTGTTTGGTTGCGTCCATGAACTTGGCACATATTGTACCAGCATGATATAACATTATATTCATTCAAGCATGTATTTTGTACCAAATCTTTAACTTGAACACTGTCGTCATGGTTGAATGAACATGCTGAATTTTGTTTTCTTACAAGCCATAACGTCGGCGGTTAAACAATGCTAATTATAGAACGAGAACTGTCGTAAATACTTAACATGTGAAAAATTTTTAAATTTTTTTTTAAAAATGTACACGCTTTTATTTACATATAGAAAGTGCACTAAAAAGAAGAAAATAACTTGTTTATATGATTACAGATGAAATCTGTGTAAGGTATCCACTGCATATGAAAGTGTGGGGCGCCCGTCTGCTAGAGTTGGCCTCATCAGTCCCTGAATGTGACCTTCACGGGTTTAGTGCAGGGTTACTTCCAGCCCTCGTTGTGGCGGGAGTTCACACAGAGCGACTGACCAACTACCCGTGTTTACTGCACTGGGAGGTCAGTCCCGTGATTAGCAGGGAAACACCGGTGGACCAGTAACACACTGCCCCTGGTCTGTGTGAGAGGAGAGTGTTAGTTGGATAGTGTTGAGGTAGCGCTTGGAGCGAGGACTGATTTGTTAACTTGCTCATGGCCCATTCTTGTAAGTCCGAAATAAACTGTTTGATATCCTAATCAAGTGAATGGAACTTCATTGTTTTTAATTTAACTTAGCCACCACTCGCTACAGTTTGGCGTTGTCGGCAGGATTCACTTGAGGTAGGGATATCAGTGTTATAACTACAACAGTCTTTTTAATCCGAAAAGAATGGAACAAGTAGAGCAGTTCACTCGCCTGCCCGAGCTACCTAGGTTCACGGGTAAGAGCGGAGCAGAACCGTTTGTCAGAAAGGCACAGCTCTTATTACAATTACAGCATGTGCCCCCTGCCTACGCAGTTATCTGGATCCTGGATGCATTGGAGGGGCGTGCCCGCCATGAAGTGTTCGATCGGGCACCTGACGAAATAAACACCCCTGAGAAACTGCTACGTTTCATAATACAAAGATGGGGTGATCAGAGAGACGACACCACCCTTACTCAACGCTCGATGACAGAGGACCTCCCTGACTTCGCCGAACCTGCCCAGCCTCTGACAGTACCGCCTCCAGACCTCACACTCACACAGCTTACGCCACACCTACTGGCCTACATCAACCAGCAGGTCGCGGCTGTGGAAGATAGGCTCCACCTCTCCATACAACAGTACTTAGGGGACAATGACGCTAACGGTGTCGACTGCCCACCAGCACCTAGTCATCCCAAGTCAACCAAGCGGAGATCCCGTCACCGACAAAAGATATGTCTGTGGTGTGACAGAAAGGGCCATGTTGAGGTTGAGTGCCGTGTTAAGAGGAAATACCTCGCTCACCACCACGACTCACCTCAATTCCTGACAACCCCAGGTCTACCTGGTTACCAGGAATTTGTGGCTAAGACAGCGTCACCTTGTGCACCACAACAATATGGCAGGGACCTGGTGAACAGTAACAACACACATATCTGGCAGCACCCAACACATAAGCCACCTCGTGTGAGGCGCAACAGGTCACTGTCAGGGTATGAGAATCACTGCGAATGATTGTTGTGAGATTGTTGTGAGATTGTTGTGAGCCAGTGTGGGAGTCGGGTCAAGGCGTGCGTTGACGGGAGTTCACTTCTCCATAATGATGTTAGTTGTATTCACTCGGTGTGAAGGTTGGACGGCCGTGCTGTGTATATATAGGTGTGTGAGACAGAGAGAAGGGGAGAGACGTGTGGAGACTGAGGAGTGCAGAGGTCCATAGTCCTTGTTAGGGCTAGACATTAGTATAGAGCGTTGGCTCTGTTATAGCTGATGACAGATCGAGGTGGCTCGAGTGTTCAGCGTATTAGGGACAGAGGGTCCATGTATGCACTTAAAGTGAGTGGACGTTGTGGAATGGAGTACGCCGTGTACCTTAATCAGATGCTGTACATATATTGATGAATAAATAAAGGCTTGAAGTATACGTGAACAAGAGTCGAGACCTGCCTTCTTTTATCCAGAACCCAGCACGCAACATTGGGGTCACGTCCGAGGATTTTCTGGAGGCTCTTGTGGATGGTACGTCAAGTCACAGCTTCTAAGTGAGACAGCGTCGACGGTCTTTTCAACGAGACATCCAGTGTCCAGGCCATCGGATCGTTGGTGTCCAGAGTCCTGAGTGTGTCGGTGAACGATTGCCGACAACAAGTCACCCGCCTTATCGTTCGCCTGAGTGTGACAGTGAACGACTGCCAGACAACAAGGCATCCGCCTTACCAATCGTGTCCAGAGTCCCGAGGAGTGTGTCGGTGAACGGCTGTCCGACAACAAGGCATCCGCCTCATCGTCCTGTCCAAAGACCGGAGTGTGTCAGTGAACGATTATCCGACAACAAGGCATCCGCCTCATCGTTCGTGTCCAGAGACCAGAGTGTGTCGGTGAACGACCGTCAACAAAGCATCTGCTCGAATATCATAGTCCAGTATACAGTGTGTTGGACCGTCCGTGAGAACTATTGCTGGACAATATCCTTGTGCTACCAGGAGAACTGTGTTACGTTAGCATTCTATGGACACGTAATTGTGTATGTGTATTTAATTCCGTAAATCCAGGCAAGTAATCATTTACAATTACTTAACTATGTTTTTCCTTCCATGTACATTGTAATTGTAAGGTAAAATGGAATTTAAAGATACACAAGAATTTAGGTTTAAGATTATAGATACCCTAAGAAGCTGGGGCAAAAAACTAGGATTGAAGGGGGAGGAACTGAATCTATTTGTAAGGGATAAGTTTGAAGAACATAATCGGGAAGAAAAATTAAGGGAACAGAGAGATTATGACGAGAGACAGAGACAGAAAGAAAGGAGCTCGAATTGAAATTGGCAGAAATTAAAAGGAAAGACGTAACTGAACGGGACATGACAGGCCACTCGAGAGAAAACAAAGACCTTCGACAAATATTAAAAAGTTTGAAAAAATTCGACGGGTCCCAAGAACTCGACGAATATGTGGCGACATTCGAACATGTAGTGACTCAGGTGAAAGTGCCAAAAAGTCAATGGCTGATAGAGCTACAAGTAAGGCTAACGGTTGACTTACAATCATTCTTAATGACGGAAGACGTTAGGACAAAACTGCATGATTATGACACTGTCAAGCGACTCCTTTTGCAACATGCAGGATTTAATGGGGAGAAGTACAGGGAAGCGTGGAATAGTCTAGCACCGGAGAGTAATAATTTTATATTATTTCACTCAAAATTGGTTAGAAGTTTAGACAGTTGGGTGGCCAGTACAAAAAACAGAGAGAACATTTGAGGGGTTGAGGGATTTATTATGTAGAAACAAGTTATTATTGAACATGAATGAAGAGGCTGTTAAATGCATCCTAATGAATAATGCCCCCAAATGTGAGGACGTACTGACACAAATTGACCATATAAAGTCGGCAGGACAAGGACAATTAAGTAGAAAAGTCAATACACAGCCACTGGTAGGGGGTGTGGCGGAACATAAGGGTGAATATGGAGGCAAGTCTAGAAGTCGCTCGATGGAGGGCCGAGTAATGGGTAGATGCTTTAACTGTGGTCAGGGGGGTCACATAATGGCCAACTGTCGACAGAAGTGGGCCAATAATAGGTTGCCTGTAAATGCGAAGGGAAATCAGTATAAAAACTCAGACCAGAAATCTAGCTATGGAAATAAGTAACCATGGTACAGCCAGGATAAGTGACTAAGCAAAGCTTGCAAACAGGGCCGTACTATACAGTGGCAGGGGTATAAACCTAGAAAAGGGTGGCAGTCTCGCAATACGCAATGCGTGGTGAGTATGAACGATATTTTTAGAAAGTCCACGGGTAGGTTAAATGTCGAAAAATGCTTGTTGTTAGGGAAGGAAGCTTCTCTTCTTAGAGACACCGGCTGTACAATCGTAGGGTTCAGAAAGAGTTTAATACCAAACAAATACATGACTGATCAGACCTTTACAGTTAAACTTATCGATGGGACAATAAAACGTTTGAAACTGCTATAGTAGACATTAAAACCACTTATCTCTGCGGTAGATTTTTGTCCGCCCATTTTGAAGATCCGGTAACAGATGTGATTTTAGGAAATGTTAGATCAGACGAGGACACACCATTCCATCACGGTAACGTAGTTACCAGGGCCCAGAATAATCGAGATAAAGGGGGAGGACCACAAATGAAAACGGTGATTAGTACAATTCCAAAAATATTTGAACACATCAATTTAGCTGAGGAGCAGGCAAAGGATGGTGGACTAAATAAACTATGGCAAAAAGCTAAAAGTCAGACGGTGGAAAGCACCAAACAAGGAATAATAACGTTTGAAATAAACAATAATATACTATACAGTATATTTATTTCTAAAATAGATAACAGTGTTGAAAAAAAAATTGGTGATTCCGAAACCATACCGACGATTAGTCTTAGAAACGGCTCATACAACAGCATTAGCCGGACACATGTCAGTCAGAAGAACCAAATATAGAATTTTTTCTCAGTATTTCTGGCCACGTATGAGCATAGATATCAAAGAATTCATTAAGTCTTGCCCTTTTTGCCAAAAAGCACGTCCACCGGGGAGCATAAAACCCATAGAGTTAGGTCAAATGGAAGTGATCGGAACACCATTTCAGAAGGTTGCTATTGATATCGTAGGGCCATTACAATTAAGTGACAATAGGAATAGATATATCCTTACGTTGGTAGATATGGCTACTCGTTGGCCTGAAGCTATTGCGCTAAAAAATATAGCAACACAAGACGTTTATGAGGCCCTATTAACAATATTCTCTAGAATGGGATTCCCTGAAGAGATCCTGTCAGATAACGGGCCCCAGTTCTCCTCCGATATGTACAAACAGGTGTGTGAATTGTTTAACATAAAATCCAGTCACTCTTCTATTTACCACCCACAGTCTAATGGGATGGTGGAAAGATTAAATGGCACCCTAAAAAGCATGTTAAGAAAAGTGGCAGATGAGGAACCCAACAATTGGGATAGATTTTTGCCGCAATTTTGTTTGCATATCGGGAAGTTCCGAACGAGACAACGGCAATGTCTCCTTATGAACTCCTCTTCAGGCGAAAAGTGAGAGGACCAATGTCACTTTTAAGGAAAATACAGACAAAGGAAAATACGACAGAGGAAGATAAAACGACATATGAATATATAATAGACCTCAAAAACAGAATAAAATCAGGGTTATATAAAACAGAGGCAATCACGAAAGGAAAGGCAAATAAATATAAACAGTATTATGACCAAAGGGCTAGAGAGAAAGATATACAAATTGGTGACAAAGTGCTCGTGTTGAAACCTAAAAAAGGAAATAAACTCGCTCTGTATTCAGAAGGTCCATTCACCGTCACGAGAAAAGTATTGAAATTTAATGTAGAGATTGCGAAGGGACATAAGCGTATAGTTTATCACCTCAACAGATTAACAAAATTTGTCGAAAATAACATGGATAACACAGATGCGAACTTATCGGCAGCAGAGAAAAATAAAAAGACAATTAATGGTGCCAGTGCCACAGTGATAACCGAAGAAGAAGAGGAAGATGTAAATAGTGAGGAGATTAAGCAAATTCCGTTAATCAACGTAAAGGATAATTCAGGCATTGACATTAATAAGGAACTAACGGAGACACAGAAAAGACAAGTTGACGATATGGTGCAAGAGTACAAGGAAATCATTTCAGATATCCCAGGGAAAACATCGGCGGGTACGCACAAAATAGAATTATTAGACTCTAAGCCCATTAACGTAAAACCTTATGCAATACCTATACATATGATACAAAGTCTAAAAGAGGAGATTAGTATGATGTTAGAACTAGGTATAATCGAGGAATCACTGTCACCATATTGCTCTCCCTTAGTTTTAATTAAGAAAAAAGATGGATCGATTCGGACTTGCGTGGATTATAGAAAATTGAACGCAATTACAAAAAAGTAGCAGAAGTTATACCTAACCAGGATAAACTTCTAGAACACATGAATAAAGCCAAATACTTTACGAAACTAGACTTAACAAAGGGATATTGGCAAATACCTCTTGAGGAGAAAAGCAAAGAATACACAGCTTTTCAAGGCCCAGACGGGGCATATCAATATAACTTTATGCCATTCGGATTGGCAAGCGCACCGGCAACGTTCAATAAAATTGTTAAGAAATTATTCAAAGGAGTAAAAGAGGTAGTTACTTATTTTGACGATATCTGTGTATACACAGACGACTGGGAGTCGCATATACGAGTTACTCGAGAGGTTTTAAAGATTCTTAAAAAGGCAGGGTTCACCATTAAACCATCTAAGTTAGAAATAGGTAAAGAATCAATCGAATTTCTGGGACATAGAATTGGAGCAGGCATCTTAAAACCAGACATGAACAATATAAACAAAGTGTTGGAAATAGAACGACCCAAAAATAAGAGACAAGCAAGAGTACTAGTTGGCCTAATAGCGTATTACAATAAATTTATACCTAATTTTTCAACGATAACAGCCCCATTGACGGACCTTACAAAGAAAGGTAAACCTAATAATATATGTTGGACTAAGGAATTCCAACAAGCATTGGATACAATCGAAAACTATTTAACAAATAACCCCATTTTGGTTCTGCCCGACATTAAGGAACCCTTTATAGTTCGTACAGATGCGTCAACGAAGGGATTGGGGGCATGTTTGATGCAGAAGAGAGACAATATGCTCCACCCGGTTAAATATATTAGTCGTAAACTTTTTGACAGGGAAACTAGATACTCAACAATAGAGAGTGAATGCTTGGCAATAATATGGGGAATTCAGAAATTATCCTACTATTTAATGGGTGCAAGATTTACGCTCCAGTGTGACCCCCAAGCGTTAAAATATTTGAATACGACTAAATTTTTAAATTCAAGAGTTTCCAGATGGTCTTTGATGTTACAGGAATACGATTTCAACGTTGAATACATTAAAGGTGAAGATAACATTATTGCAGATTTTTTATCTCGGCAATAAGCAGATTTGGCAGCTGATTGGTTAGGTATTTACATCAAAATCCGGTCGAGTTACGGCGACCAGGGGATAGATGGGAGACAAAGTGGAAATTGAGAGGTCAAGAAGAAGTTAAAAGTTGTGACAAGGGCGGCCGGGTAGATGTCAGAGGGGGAATTAGAGTTGACCGGGCAGCTCTTAGAAGTAGTGACAGGGGTGACCGGAGTGATGATAGAGGTGCAATGGTTGTTGACACAGACAAACTACGATATAACATCCCGGTCCCACTGAGACTGGTAGGATCATGACAGATCTGGTAACGTTAATCATAATTACTGAGCAGAAATCAAACCATGACCGACAAGGACTCGCAGGACAGGTTTATGATTCGGCCGAAACACGAAGGTCGAAAAACAAGTAGAGTTGCTTATTCATGGGGACTAATTTGGGTAGAAATTGAGGTCTGAGTCACCTCGGGCCAGTATTATTATTATATGAACATGATTGTAAGGTTTCATAGCGATTATGTAGTTATGTTAGTTAGTACTTATGGATTGTTGTAAATAAATATGAGATGGTTGTATTTTCGTGCTGATGTTTTCTATGATAATTTTTGGCTCCGGGTGACCTCAGGACATTTTTCATTATATATATTTATATATATATATATTTATGTAATGATGATGATATAGGGTGATAATGATATTGTTCATGATTATGATTATTATGATGAATTATGTTAATTACGACTACTATATGCACATGATTGATGATTGTTATATAATTGATTGTAATGGGTTAAATACAATCAGTCTGAAATGTTTATAGTTTGGATAAGTAGTTATCCCTATAACATTATCTCATGCTGGGGGTAATCCTGGAATAAATATCTTAATGAATTTACATGAGGAACCAGTAGAGTCAGTTGTAAATAGAAAACAATCTAGCGTAAAAAGGGTCAATTGTTGGGTACTAATTATGTGAGGTGTTATGACCAGTAGTAGGTCGAAGGTTGGTTCTTTGAGAATTAAGATAATGTACGAGTAGTCAAGAAGTAGGAAGTCAGACCTGTATGGCATGGGAGATAGGCTCCCTTTGTTATATAATTAACTACGTCCTATGCGGCAGGAGTGATAGGCAGTTTTTGTTAATCAATTAACCAAGTTCCTGTGTGGCAGGAGCGATGGGCTGTATTTATATACATAGATTTAGAACTGTGCCTATGGAGGGGATAAGAGAGCTCAATAACACAGGTGGGAAAAAGTATTTAAGTGAGCAGTGATTGCTCCGTAATATGCCACATGATGTGGACAAGTGCTTAAGTGTTAGAAATTTTCTTGTGTCATCTTTTACAAGATTTGTAAATTGCATATTGTAGATGGATTGATTATTAGTGATAATGAGATGCATTAAGACTTCACATGTGTACATTTTTTTGTGTTTTTTTTTGTTTTTTGTTTTGCATTGATGTATAAATAGAGAGTGGGTAATTCGGGAGTAGTAGTAGGACGGCTGTTCCTCTCGATAGACGTTGCGGGTTAGTGAAGTCGTATACAGGTATGACCAAGTAGATTTTTGCTCTGTGTTGTATATACTATTAATTTTTTTGTTATGCATTGTTGTGTATAAAATTATTTTTAAAGATATTAATTCATGATGTATTATATTAATGTATTTGTAATGTGCAGTGATTCCATGCCCAGACTTTTTTGTATTGTGAGATTCTACTCGTAAGTAGAATCTAACGGAAGAGGGGGGATATGTCAGGGTATGAGAATAACTGCGAATGATTGTTGTGAGATTGTTGTGAGATTGTTGTGAGCCAGTGTGGGAGTCGGGTCAAGGCGTGCGTTGACGGGAGTTCACTTGTCCATAATGATGTTAGTTGTATTCACTCGGTGTGAAGGTTGGACGGCCGTGCTGTGTATATATAGGTGTGTGAGACAGAGAGAAGGGGAGAGACGTGTGGAGACTGAGGAGTGCAGAGGTCCATAGTCCTTGTTAGGGCTAGACATTAGTATAGAGCGTTGGCTCTGTTATAGCTGATGATAGATCGAGTTGGCTCGAGTGTTCAGCGTATTAGGGACAGAGGGTCCATGTATGCACTTAAAGTGAGTGGACGTTGTGGAATGGAGTACGTCGTGTACCTTAATCAGATGCTGTACATATATTGATGAATAAATAAAGGCTTGAAGTATACGTGAACAAGAGTCGAGACTTGTCTTCTTTTATCCAGAACCCAGCACGCAACAGTCACCTCATACACCGAGGCCCTGTAACGACACTCATTGTGGTACGGCCTGCCACGGCGAGATCAACGAACGTCAAATCAAGCGCCGTAACCATTTGACTTGGTGGGGATTCAACAGCCAGCACCCGCTAGCACGATGTTTACAGAGCCTGTCATGACTGAACGGGGCCAAGACAGGTATGAATTGGGTCGTGGAGCCAATGGTCAAACGGGAGTGACCACAACACACCATGACCACACGCCCAAACGCAAACTGACTCATCAGTTCAGCCACAAGCCAGAGGGCACGTCGCCCCCAGAAGATCTCGGCTATGACACGAACCACGCAAGAAAGGGACAGGTCACTACCGAGATAAGGCCATCTCCGCAAGCCAAGCCGCGAAGTCCCTTATGCTACAGTCCTCCAACCGTGAAGATGAGGTTATCATCTCTACAGGGTTACGCAGAGACCAGCAACCCGATGCAGGAGTGGACCTACCGCCACCCGGGGTACCGCGCAGGTCAGCCCGTATCGCCAAACGTGCGAAAAGGGACACGTAGACATTTCTGATGGCCACAGAATTTGACATTTCTTAATTTCATATTGCTTCTATTATAATTATTAAGCTAGTGTCTAACTTTAGACCACTGCATTTTTGTGTTTAATATCAAGGACCATAGGTTTTAATTGTTATTAAATTTAATAAATTCAAGATATCATGTTGTTCCCAAATCCAAGCAATTTATAATCACATCTGACATGAAAGATTTAATATTATAGTTAAACTGTTCCTGATCATGGAATGCAAGATTATATAATATTGTGTTATGTAGAACACAATAAATATTCACATTTAACATTGCAGATTGATTTAAAATCATTACATAAGGCTACTCATATTATGCTAAAGTTGTATTTTGTAAGGTCTAAGATTATGACCAGGCATATTTTGTCATTATGTGTGATATGTTTTTGTTTGTTTGCTTCGGCAAAACAATATTTTTGACCAGCGAGGGCGCTGGCATTCAGGGGCCTGGGGAAACTGTAGCCGTATGCTAGAGTTGGCCTCAGCATTCCCTGAATGTGACCTTCATGGTTTAGTGCAGGGTTACTCCAGCCCTCGTTGTGGCGGGAGTTCACACAGAGTGACTGACCAACTACCCGTGTTTACTGCACTGGGAGGTCAGTCCCGTGATTAGCAGGGACAAACTGGTGGGCCAGTAACACACTGCCCCTGGTCTGTGTGAGAGGAGAGTGTTAGTTGGATAGTGTTGAGGTAGCGCTTGGAGCGAGGACTGATTTGTTAACTTGCTCATGGCCCATTCTTGTAAGTCCGAAATAAACTGTTTAATATCCTAATCAAGTGAATGGAACTTCATTGTTTTAATTTAACTTAGCCACCACTCGGCTACACAATTATCATGGGTTCTATGAAAGTTAATAAGAGGAGCAAAGCGCCGAAACAAAAATTGGTCAGGATCACCATGAAGTTTAAAAATAAAAGATTGTTATATGAGATAAAATTAGCTAAATACCTTGACTTTAATTAATACTTAAAAACAGGAGACCATGTTTAAAATATTACAGTGAATTGAAATCATAATATGAACATAATAGAGATAAGTAACAAAAATAAAAAAAAATAAATAAAACGTTGATATATATATTTATATCATATCGATCTATCATCATCATCAGTCATGTGACGGTTGCAGTCATTGGGGGGAGCGCATTTTCCTATCTTGTGCGGCAGCCAATATTTCATTTTATCTCATCCCTGTCCATACCTTTTTTTTTGTCATTACAGTTTTTATGCTGTTGACCTTCTTTAATATATATATATATATATATATATATATAAATATATATATATATATATATATATATATATATATATATATATATATATATATATATATACGTTTTCCTTCTTTTCATTAAAACACGTTCTAGTTTTAATTAAAGTATCCTTTTTTAAATAATAAAAGGCTAAATATGTGTGTTGACTTCAGTTGAAATAATCTCATAATAATGACCGTCATAAATCTCATTTTCTCTCGGTTCATCTTCGTTGTGCACATTTGCATAGTTTGAATGGTGTGTATCTATTGGATATATTTCATCGTAGTCCAATATGTCCGTATTATCTGTAGAAATAATTTAGATATTGCTTTGAAATATAAGCTATTTATATTTTTTTATTGGGAAGTGGACAAAAACTTATAATTTAAACCATTTCTGTTTTCACCACTATTTTATATAGTTTATATTAACCGAACAAAACAATCATCACATAAACAAAATGAGTAATTCTGACAAAAAATAAATATATGTTTGTTTATTATACTAAATGTTTTTTTTTCCAATGCAAGTATTTGTGGCTTATGGATTACACGTAAATAAATAAATTAGAAATATGTTACTTAAATACAAACATTGGGTAAATGTATTTTTCCTTTTTTAAACGCATTTTCCTATGTATACAAACTCAGAATGACACAACATTATTTTCCTAAATTTATGTAGACTAAAATGTTGAGTTAATTCTTGGTCTGTTAGAATTTTTTTTTAAATGTCGGTTCAGATTATTTAAGACTTTCATAACCTACATAAATATATATATATATATATTTCGCCTAAACAAGTATGTACAAGTAAGCATGATGAACGACTCTCGCTGGGGAAAACTAATCACATTTAAGAGTTTGCAAGCGAAGGTAGTGGAGGCGTGGGGCATGTCTTTAGAACAGCAATGTGTTTTGCATTCACTTTCGTTGTTCGTTCAAAGATTACATGTATTTCGTAGTGTATTGGTTATTACATCCGCCTGACATGCGGAGGCTCGTAGATTTAAGCCCCAGCCACAACATATTTGTTTTGTTTTTTTAATTAAAAAAAAATGTTTATGCCCGTTCTGTTTCACCTTTCTTAGCGAACATAAACAACTCTTCGCATGTATTTGAGGGAAAAAAAGCTTCTTTCAATGTTTTACCAATTCTTTTATCAGGTAGCTGTTTCTATCGGTTGCACATTTCTGGGAAAAGATCATAGACGAAGTTGTTGGTCTTTAACTTGGCAAAATGGCTGTAATATTTGTTTCTTAACTTCGGCGACAAGCTTTCTGTTGCTCTCATTAACGGAAACGTAGTCATACACTAAGTACATGAATGCTTCAGGAGTATATGGTGGCGAGGCAGAAATTATCGCGATGTCCGAAATACTTCCCAAAAATGCTTTGGCCGTCCACCCAACGTTCACTCGCGTTGTTCCCATTTGTTTGTGCTACTGTTTGTGTCCGTTCTCCCCTCCCTTTTTTTTTGTTTACACGATCTTGAGTAAGTCTGTGGCGTATCTAGTACAGTTAATTTTTAGTAATTGAAATGGCGTATAATGTGCTTAGAAGACACTTGTTTTTTTAACGAAAACAAGTAGCAGCTCGTTTTTGAGAAGTGTGCTTTATTTTTAATTTAAAACAACAACAACAACAAAACGTTTTATAATGTTTAACATATAATTTAAGGAAACATAAATAAGTACTAATAAAAGTAAGTAGTTCTCATGCCTATCACGAGCTGATGTTTAATAAATTGCGTAAAAATCTGCAAAGTTACTGTATTGGAACAGTTTAATTATTAATTTGTTCATTGTTTTTAAAATGTATTAGCAAAGTAAACATGATTACAATTTTGTATCATACATACCTTTATGCTTTTTATACATATAATTAGCCATTAATGAGAGAATGAAGATATTTCCTGCAATGACCCAGCTTAAGCTTTCTAGATATTTTGATGAGCCGATCTTTTTTAAGACATGTATAACAGAAGAGTTACCTAATGAAGAGTGATATAAATACATGTTATTTAAGATTTGATTTAATGAAACTTAAACTGCTTACATTTGTCAACTACATACTCTTTTTAGGAAACATGTCATGTAAAGTTTTTATTAAATGTTTTAAAACTTTGTAACATCCAATTTATGTAATGTATCATATAATCTATAGCATACCTATTACTGAAGGTGAATAGTACACTGTAGAATGCGCATTCACCCATATTTTGGATGTTATAACTTTGCAGTAGAATGCGTCTGAAAGAAAATAAAACTAAAACAAACGACATTTCAACTTGATATTTTTTGTTAAATATTTTTTGATTACATTGATGCATTAATTTATTTTATTTTTAATTTTCTTATATATTCTTAAAGTTTAGATTCTCGGAAATGAATGTAGTAAAAATAATTCCAGAACATCTGCACGTATCTGTTTATGATGAGTTGTGTTTTTTTTTCTTTTTATTATTATTATTTTTTTTGGTGTAAGATAACAGTGTGTTTTACTTTGGATTGATATACTTTAAGTTTATCTTTTACGTTTTTAAAATCTACAACGAATGCATTAAAATAATTAATGATATACCTTTTCTTATTTGTTTGGCTACAAAGTAAAGAATTTTGTTTGAGACGCTGCCCACGAGTTTATGACTACTATTGTCAAACCAAGCAACTGAAGCTTTCATGGGACTTGTATCTGATCTCTCACAGGTGCAATTTACTTCAGTATTTTCTACAACTTCTTCAGGACACAGTCCCAGTTTAACTGTAGGATATTCTGTAAAGGAAAGTGTGTTTTTAATGATTAGAAATGCAGTGCTTTTGACTTTGATAACACATTCAAAGAAACTAACCATTGACTCAAACATGCACAAGTATTTATGATGTTGAATATCTTTTTAATAGTACTAATTATGTTTTTTTAAAATACGTTTTTGATACCGAAATTGTATATTAATACACGTTTAATGTTTGGTAATTTATATTATGTTATTGGCCATATGTCAAATTGAGTATTTTATGTAATGCTATACATTATGTACCTTGCCTGAATTTTTAATACAATTAAGCGATGGTACATATTTTATTTTTTTCCTAAGAATTCTATACAGTGTATATGTGTAAGCTGACTGACTATAGAATTTGATTCTTCCTTCGATGATTACGTTGCAACTAACTAGTTCTCAAAAGAACATGTACCCAGTTTTTATATTTTTTTACAGATTGGTTTGATTTTTAGAAGATCAGATTGTAGCTTCTCAGCTCGAATCACGGAATATTTTTTTGTAACGATGGTGCTAAAATGATTTTTGTTAAGCACACGTAAATATTGCTCTTTTTTAAAAAAATAAGTTGTCAACAACAAGGCTCAGGCAATCATTCCTTAAGAACTACACCACTATTAGCTGCCGAAACTCAATAATGAAATTGCTAAAGAGATCAAATGCAAGTTGATGAATTCCGTTAAATAAGAAAACATTACAATTCAGTTCTATGTCAAGAGTCTTGAATTTTTTTACCTTTTGCACGAGGATTACTAGGTCGCTAGACATATGGGAAGGGTAAAATATTTTGTTTTAAAAAGTTATTTTTAAAAAAACAAAAAACAAAAACAAACAAAACAAATTAAAAAAAACTTTAATACATTTTTAAAACAGTACACGTAATTATATTGAAATGTATTTCCAACTTAATGAGACGTATCAGAAGGAAACAAAAACCAAAATGATATTATGGTGATGCAAATGTTTTTTTTGTTTTTTTTCTCTGGAATTTAACTGAAGTGGTGTTGTCGATCTTATCGATTTTCGGTCCCATCTTATCTTTGAAGAAAAAAAATATAATCGTGTACAATGATCATTTCACACAGTTTCGGTTCTAGATAATATGATTCAAAAGCGAATGGACATATTGAAGTTGATGGCGCTGAAAATGTTCAATAGTCAACTAAAGGCAGAGAATTCGCATATATATGTGGTCAAAATCAATAATGAACATTTATTAAATTTCAAATTATTTCATGGTAAACCACGACACTCCGAAAGTTTGGACTGTGGGGACATGTCGATCAAGATATCGAAAATGAGGAGTTCACTTGCAAAACCAACTAATTCGACCTTGGCACGAAGATGGGTTACAACACTTTTGTTGTTGTAATATTAAAACTCTACTTTATTATTTGGTATGATCAGTTGAAACCTACTAAATACGCTTTATTTTATTGTAAACAAATATAAAAACATTTAAAACCAGCTAACGTACCAGTTAATAACGATACGATTTAATTTACTAGTACTTGACCATTTTTCCATACAATTCAAGATACAAAAAAACGAATTTCATTGAAAATTATAACATCACCCTATTTAACTAGATAAGAACTTTAGAAATGAAGGCAATTTTAGTTTAATTGCAAACATTTTTTTTTATATACATAATTTAGGCTTATTCATAGATTTAAGAATATTGAGATCTTATTAAATTCAGTTTTTTTTATAGTTACCTGGCACTATCCAACTAATTTTCATCAATAATATGTATAGCTACTCATGTATTACAGATCAGCTGATATGACTCATCCATCTGTGTTGTTTTCATGCTTTTTATTATTGGTAAGGGGTGTATGGGGTGCTCAAGGCGGGGTTGTATCTCCGGTGGGGGAACACGTCGTACTCTCTTGGGAGTAGTTCGTATACCCTTGATCCCCAATTGTTACTCAGCTCTCACCAGTGGCTCCTAGAAACTGTAGCGTGCGCAGTGGCCATACCCCGGGCAACGGCTTCGACTGGCTGGCTAAACCTGGTGAGGGTAGCCGACATGTCTCAAACCCTTGGTGATCTATGTATGTCTACCTATACACGTGAAGACTCGATTCGGTGGACAGAGCGGAGGAACCACTAATTGTTCAACGGTTAAAAAGGCGATTTTCAGCAAAGCGTTGTGAAACACTAAGGGCATGACAAGACACACAGGACATCATGGCCATCCACTGCACCCAACTCCATCACCAGTCGTCTCGACTTTGTCCTGCCGCTAGATAAAAATGGTGTGATCGACGAACTGCGCAACTCATTCTCAATTAAATCAAAGTCATCGCGCAAGTCACTTTTGTCATCCATCCCATCCCATCAGTCACCGACAAGTCCTGTGGCGACAGGCAAGCGACGAAGTGGCAGGTGTGGGTACACTGGGAGCCGTAGCCGTAATTCTGCACACAGGCGGCCCAGGGCATTGGGTCGTCCTTCAATGGCATGGAGCAGCGGTGGAGTCCGGCAGCCCCCTGGGCGACTGAGCAGTCCTCTTCAGGAATGCACTGCTCACCTCAATGGCATGAAGAAGGGGCTAGAAAAGGTGCCCTAAACATTGCCTGCTCCAGCCTACCCTAGCCAGCACACCGCGGCTGGTGGGGACCCTATACCAGTGGTCGAAACTAAAAAAAAGCAAGGGAGGACAGTTCCTCTTATATTGAGCGCATGGAATGTGCGCACACTCATGGACAAGGACGATGCGGACAGACCCCAGAGGAGAACAGCCCTGATTGGAAAAGAACTCGCTAGATACGGCATCGACGTCGCAGCCCTGAGCGAGACCAGGCTTGCGGGAGATGGAGAGCTCTGTAAAAGAGGATCTGGTTACACATTTTACTGGAGTAGCAGACCCAGCGAAGAGAGGCGTAAAGCAGGCGTTGGGTTTTCAGTTAAAACAACTCTTGTCGGAAAGCTGGCTGGACTTTCCAAGGGAGTGAACGACAGGCTCATGACCATGAAACTCCCACTGGCTGGAAAGAAACACCTCTTCATCATCAGTGCCTACGCTCCAACCATGACCAATACAGATGAAGTGAAGGCAAAGTTTTATGAAGAACTTCACACTGTCATTGCCGACGTTCCAAAGGCGGACAAACTCATTTTGCTAGGTGACTTCAACGCAAGAGTTGGCAAGGACAACGTTGCCTGGGAAGGAGTCCTTGGTCATCATGGAGTTGGTCACTGCAACAGAAATGGTCTTCTTTTACTCCAGACCTGCGCTGAACATGAACTGCTGATCACCAACACGATCTTCCGCCTCCCAACCCTTAACCGGACGTCATGGATGCACCCCCACTCGAAGCACTGGCATCTTATTGACTAAGCGATCGTGAGGAAGAAGGACAGGCAGGATGTACGAGTGACCAAATCCATGTGTGGCGCTGAATGCTGGTCAGACCACCGCCTCATCATCACCAAGCTCAACATCCGCATTCAGCCCAAACGGCGCCTTCAAGGGAAGAAGGCCCCCAAACGGCTAAATGTTGCCAAACTAATGACCGCCAGCTGCAAGCAGTCTTTGGTGGATGCTCTGGAAGAGCGCTTGAAATCCACCTCTCCAGGCAACCAGAACGTGGAGGCAGACTGGGCATCACCCAGAGAGCTGATTTACACCACAGCTTCAGAGACTTTAGGGCACCAGACCAGGAAACATAAGGACTGGTTCGATGAGAACTGCTAAGACATCAAGCAGTTATTGGATGAGAAACACCTCCTACACCAAGCTTACCTTAATAATCACAGGTCCACAGCAAGGATATATGCACTCAACAACATACGCAGGACTGTTCAGGGAAATCTCTGTCAGATGCAGGGCGATTGGCTCAGCAACAAAGCCGACGAGATCCAAGGCTATGCAGACAAGCGTTACTATAAAAACTTCTACAACGCTTTGAAAGAAGTGTATGGCCCCACGCCCTCAGGATCAAACCCCTCCTCAGTGCAGACGGTAACACTCTCATCACAGACAAAGAGAAGATCTTGAAGAGGTGGGCTGAACATTTCGAAAGTGTCCTAAATCGCCCTTCGACAATCAACAAAGAAGCCACCAATCGTCTCCCCCAAGTGCCCACAAACTAAGCACTGGAGGACCCCCCAACCTTGTTCGAGACCCAGAAAGCAATTTAATTTATCTTCTCTCCAGTGGCAAAGCACCTGGTTCTGACACCATACCAGCTGATGTCTACAAGGAGGGAGGAACAGCCCTGACTGAAAGGCTCCACCATCTATTTCTCTTGATGTGGCAGCAAGAGACGATCCCGCAGGACTTCAAAGATGCCTCCATCATACATCTGTATTAGCAAAAAAGAAGTAGACAGGCTTGTGACAACCACAGAGGCATATCCCTGCTATCTATCGCTGGAAAGATCCTTGCCAGAATCCTGCTCAACCGCCTCATGATCCACCTTGACCAAGGACTCCTGCCTGAAAGTCAGTGTGGATTCCGGAAAGAGCGAGGGACCGTCAACGTGGTGCTCGCTGCCAGGCAGCTGCAAGAGAAATGTCAGGAGCAGAACTTCAACGTGTTCTCCACCTATGTCAACCTGACCAAGGCTTTTGACAGCATTGGCAGAGAGGGTCTGTGGAAGATAATGGCCATGTAAGGTTGCCCAAGGAAATTCCTCGTCTTGGTGAGACAATTCCACGAGGGCATGCAGGCCAGAGTCCAGGACAGCGGAGAGTTTTCTGATACTTTCACAGTCACAAACGGGGTCGAGCAGGGCTGCGTCCTGGCACCAACACAGTTTACCCTCATGTTTCCGCCATGCTGACAAAGGACTTCAGAGACGAGTATGTTGGTGTCAACCTGAGGTACCGCACAGATTGCAAACTGTTCAACCTTCGGAGGCTCCATGCAAAAACCAAGGCTATGGCAGACATCATCAGATACCTCCTGTTTGCTGATGACTGTGCCCTCAACGCTGTCTCAGAAGCCGACATGCAACGCAGCGTTAACCTGTTCTCCAGCGCCTGCACAAACTTAAGTCTGACGATCAACACCAAGAAGACTGAAGTCCTCCATCAGTTAGTTAGTTAGTTAGTTCCTCTCGGGCCGAAGACGGCACAAAGGGCAGAAGTCATTGATTTCCATTTAAGACGATCCGTCGCCAATTGTATTAGGTCTTGATTATTTATTAAACCCATGGTTGAGCTTTCTCTTTTGATTGCTCTACGTAGGGTTTCTTTTGGTCTTCCTTGTTTTCTTTTGCCTTTTGGTGTCCATATGAAGGCCAGCCGTGGTAGTCTTCTCTCGTCCATTCGAAGAACATGACCGATGTAATTCCAACGCCTTCTCCTTATAAAGGTTGACACATATTCTTGGTTGGTTTCTTCTCTTATTGTTTCATTTGATTTAAAATCACTCCATTTTATATTCAAAATTTTCGGAGGCATTTGTTCTCGAAGGCAACTAAATTCTTTTCTATAGCTTGAGTGGATTTCCAGCTTTCACATCCATATGTTAGTACAGGGACTACGCAAGAGTTGAATAGCCTAAGTTTTATATATTTGCTAAGTGTCTTTGATCTCCAAATATTTGTAAGTTTGTTAAAAGCATTATCTCTGTTGTTGCATCTCCATCATATGACATTTTGCTTCCTAAGTAAGTGAAGTTGGTTACTTTCTCTATGGTTTGGTCATTAAGTATAATATTTATCAGCCTGCGCATGAAAGGACATACGTTGAGCCCAGCATCACTGTCAACGGCCACAGACTCAACGCAGTGCAACGGTTCACATACCTGGGCAGCACACTGTCGCAAAATGTCACCATTGATGACAAATTGAGCGTCAGAATTGCCAGAGCCAGCTCCACTTTTGGCAGGTTGTACCCAAATGTCTGGAACAGAAGAGGCATTACCATCCAGACCAAGCTGAAAGTGTACAGGGCGGTGGTGCTCCCCACATTGCTATATGCGTGTGAAATATGGACTGTGTATCAGCGCCATGCTAGGAAGCTTAACCACTTTCATTCAACAAGCCTCAGGAAGATCCTCGGCATAAAGTGGCAGGATAAAATACCAGACACAGTGGTACTGACCAAGGCAGGTCTCCCCAGCATATTCACACTCCTGATGCAGTCCCAACTTCATTGGGCAGGGCACGTGGTCCGAACGCCAGACGAGAGACTACCAAAGAGACTCTTCTATGGCGAGCTCCAGAAAAGCCAGCGGTCCCACGGTGGGCAAAAGAAACGCTTCAAAGACACACTGAAAGCCTCACTGAAAGCGTTTGCCATCAGCCCAGACACGTGGGAACTTGCTGCAATGGACCGTTCCACATGGCGTTATACCATCTACGAATGTGCCAAGTCATGCGAGGAAAACCGGATCACCTCCGCAGAAAAGAAGAGGCAAGTCCAAAAGACCCGTGCTGTCAACCCTCCTGGAGATGTCCCACTCGTCCCTTGTCCCTTCTGTTCCCGAACCTTCCGTGCAAGGATCGGCCTCATCAGCCATCTGCGCACGCACAAACAAAGCCAGTCCCAGCAACCCTCAGATGACTAGAGTGGTCTTCGTCGAATCGACGGACGAACAACAAACATTATTGGTAAGATGTTCATCCCAGTCTGTATTTCTAGGAAAACTTCATGATAGCCGAGTTGAGGTTATGAGGTCCAATTTACATTTTGAGTTAAACCTAGTTTCACAAAGCTTTATCTGAATCAATAGAATACAAAATGCTACGATTTTTCATATTATGGACGATTCGTAATCGTCCACGCATTAATTTTTAAAATGTATTTTGTATCGAGGAACGTTGATTATTTAGTAAGTCCACTTGCAAATCTTATTGTGTCACATGTTAACATTTTTTATTTAAAAAAAATCATTTTGTAAAAAAGAAAAAAAAATGATTTATTAATTCTTGAAGCCTTTAGTTTTTAAGAGCTGAATGTTGGTCCCATAAGAACAACGATTATGATGTAAAAAACAAACTTCCTAAACTAAAATATTTTTTTTTATAGCACGATAAAATGTTTACATAGCAAATTCTGAAAGTGGAAAGAGTACTTATCAGATTTTAAAACTGTTCTTGTTACTTAGATTTTTTGAAAGTGTTAATTTTTTAAGTGTACCTATACTAAAATTAAACAAAGATACACATTTTGCATAAATCCCTTGAGGAGGGAGAAAAAAAAAGGGGGGGGGACTGGTTGTGACAAAAGAGTTTTAATTAAAAAAGACACACAAAGTACAGTGCAATTCAATATTCATCTGTAGCCTTGCCCATTTGAACATGTATCTTGGGACCCCTTTTGCTTTCCTGGTTTGGTAGTTAAGAACAGCTTTAATTACGTTATATTTTCTTCTATCCTTTGTAAAAATAGATGGTAATATTTTTTTTTCTTTTTGCTCTCTTAACTCATTGTTTTGATTACACTTGTGATTATATGAAATGCATACACAATTTATAGAATTCCTGGGCAAGTATGTAATATAACTACCATACATGATGTACTCTTACTCAAATTGCAGCCTACATTGTTATTGCCCTAAGCATTATAGAAATTGCTTGAATTTCAAATATTGGCTGTAGCATAAACATGTACATATATAACATCAACAAATATGTTTTAAACAATTAAAATTATTGAAATTACTTACCAAAATTTATGAACATTGACTTATTAAAACCGAAGTATTTATCGTTCTCATTTCCTGTTAAATTAGGGTACATAGTGATGGTCAATGCATATGGGCCGAGATCAATGCCATTTATAAAAATAGTGAAAGTACAAGTGGAATTATATGTCTGATCGTCACTCATTTTGTGAAATATATATTTCCGTGAATAGTTTTTAAAACGTCCTGTTTTCTGAAGGAAAACACAATTAATGTACTAAAATTGTAAAGAATATATATTTCAAAAAAGGAAAAAAAATATAATAATTATTATATAAGTATATATATTTATTTATATTACATTTAATATCATTTTTGTAATATCAAAAATAAATTCTTGAACTTACGGCACTAGACTTTAAGATGTCACAGAAGGCGATATGATAAGTATGTGTACTTGAACAAGCAACATGCCAACATTCATCAACAAATTCTTTTATGCACGTAACATTTTTTATTTTTGCTGCAAAAAAAAAGAAACGCAGGAATTTTAAACATAACTATATATATTTTTATGAACCCATGTTATAAACCCATAAACATAATGTTAATTATGTTATGATATATGTCATGTGAAGTATCAATCCCTTATTTGAATTTTGAATGATAAAAAAAAGAAAGAATGAAAAAAAACTAAAGTAACGTTTTGACTAATTAATATCTATTTAAACACTGCTTTTTAAAATAGAATGTCGGTAAAATCATCAGTAAGAGGTAAGTAAAAATATTACTAATGATTAAAATGCAATATAATTTCTTTTTCTTCTTTAAAAAAATATATTTTATATTTCTGCATTATAGACATATTTTAGACTTATATATTAAAATTCAAAAATCTTAAAAATTCAACTTGAGTTGTAGACATTTCTTAAATCCCTTATATTAACTTCACCGTCTTGTCTTTCTTTCCGTCGTGGTTCCGCACTCGGGGGAAAAAGTACACAAATGATCCACTTCCAATGATCCTTTTGAGTATACATTTTGCACATTGACTAGTGTCACCTAACCCTGCATTGTATCAAACTTTCAGATGGATCAAATGCACCTGAATTAAATTAATGAATTTTTAGTTTATCTCGATGTAGCATGTATAGCTGTCTGCTATAGTTGACCTCCACGGGTATTTAGCGATTCGCTACATTACAAAAGGAATGACATTAAT
>CALYLW010001722.1:2500-40000 GCA_944989445.1 Ampullaceana balthica | reverse complement strand
TCAAACATTGTTTTCACAACAAACACGTCTGTAATAGCAATGTTTAATTAAACTATTAGACCTTTGAACTCTTTAATGACACTAATTAAATGAGGTCATAAAAGTGTGCGTGATACCGAATTGTATATTTAGTCTCTGGCACAAAATAAAGGTAAATTATGGTTCTACCACTAATTGTTCTATATTACATACATGTAATTATTAATATATATTATTACAGTTATAAAAAAAATGAGAATAAAAAAAAATAAAATAAAAAAAACAAAACAAACAAACTAACTTTAATAAAAATAATTTATCTTATTATTATAGCAAAAAATTGATAAACGTTACTATGCATGAAAAATAACTGTGCTACATATACACTTTTCTGACATTTTTAGCACTCTATATTATCAAGTGTAAATATCATGATTAATTTGTTACCTCTCTTTGAGATGATTCAACACTAATATGTTTTCCTGATTTACGACCTGCTGATACACGGCTCTAGACAGATATTTAGTAGGTCTTGGCAAGTAGCTAAGTGTTTTCCCGATATTATTATGTTGCAAAAGAAATCTACAAAAATGCTGTGCTTCGTTTAATATTATAATGTAATCGTGTTGCGATGAAACTAAAATGTTAATTAATTTATCACATTTTTCATTTTTGGTAGTAGTCCTAATTTAACACGTCCATACATAAATGAACTGTTAGTTCTAAAAAGTTTTATGACAGCTAATTTGTGGGTATGAAAGTTCAATTATACGATTATCGGAGGCTGTGATCATTATTTCGATTTGAGTTTATTAATTGAAAACTTCTTAAACAAAAATTAAACTATGGTGAATGATGATGTTCAATATATTTTTAGCATTATTAGGTAAGTGCATCACGAATATATACATGTTTATTTTATAATTGTTATAATAATTCTATATCCTTTTTTTTTAAAGTCTAAATTTAATCTTGATTTTCTGCAGGTTATGCCTCTTGCCAACGTTTAATATTGCATGAGTACAGACAAGAACGCACCAGATGCTCAAATGGTCTAATCAGTGATTTAGAATATGCAGATTTTCGATTTCAAATTGACAAGATTTCAAATTTGACCAAATTGCGTGTGCGGTTTAATAAGAGAAAAAATATAAACGAAGAATACACACTTGTAAGCTTTCAGCTAAATTTATTGATTTTTTAATTTCGTTTCTATTTACATGACATTACACTTTTGTCCATGAAACTTTAAAGATTGTAAAACATTTTCTATTGTTTCAAAAATACAGATAATTGTTTTTTTTTAACATGGATTGTGAAATATTGACATTGTGTTTGCATTTGTCAGTATGTAAAAATTTTCCTAGGCAAATAAATAAATGAATGTATATATATATATATAAATATATATATATAAATATATATATATATATATATAAATATATATATATAAATATATATATATATATATATAAATATATATATATATATATATATATATATATATATACATATGTATATATATATATATATATATATATATATATATATATATATATATCTAATCACTAATAACTACAATAAGCTTGATAATGTGTCGTTAATATTGAGCACTTGTAAACATAATTTGTCAATCAATTAAATAATAATTATAGATCATTGTCATTTTTATATTTTTATAGGTTGATGATTGTACTATTGGATCTAATGATTCCAATCAATGCAATAAACAGAACATGTCAGAAATGAGTCGTAATTTTGTTTTACACATTCTTGCGAAAATTGACTCCAGTCAGGCAAGGCTTGTTGCAAATATGACCGTTTCTAAAACAGTTGAACTTCAAAGTAATGAACAGATGTTTCCGTTTATTGGTGGCAAGTATTAAAACTTTAACTAAAAGCAGGATAGTTTGATTAACACATATATGTCGTTTTTTTCATTCTAAAATTGAATTTATTAAATGCAATTGACAATAACTTTATCAATAAGTTTGAGTATGTGGGTGTTGATGTGCGTGTGTTTGTGGTTTATAATAGTTAAAAGAGTTGAGAATGATTTTAAAATGTGTTTGTTTTACAGATCATATGGACACAACAGGAACGTTGTACATAAATGGAGAAGTCGTCTTAACAGAAAACGATTGCTTTAAAAATGTGAATAAAACTAAAATAGAAATTAAATTTGAATGTTTAAGCAAACTTCGACCATGTGTAATAAATATATCAGAAGATTACACGAATAAGACTGTGACAGAAAATGATAAGGCATTTCTACTTATAGAATATGACCGCTTATATTTAATGTATATAACAATAACAATTGAATATAGTGCATGCAATTATACAATTAAGAGCATCAACTGCTTAGTGCAAACAGGTAATTTCTGTGTGCTTGTACGTGTGTTTGTGTTTTTCTCGCACAAAATTCATAGTAACCTGTGATGATGAATTCCAAAATTAATCTAAATATAACGAGTTTAAAATATCGATTACTTAACTTAAATTGTATCTTCATACTTACAAATAGTGTATAACATAGTTTCGATCTTTTCATATCTTAAACACCCACAATTAAATCTCTTTATTCATACATACAAATCTAAAAACACTCTATATCCGTATTTTTCCGTCTTTGGTCAATCTAAATAGCATATTTCAAATTTATTTTGAATGCGCTACTTTTATTTTCCAGAGTTGACATCTCCTGGCAAAAGTCTTGAAATGGAACAATGTGAACTTTATATTACATTAATGGCTGTGTCAATTGTAATTTCTGGTGTAATAGTGTGCTTTTTATGGTATGTAAAACTATGCAGCCACAAAAGTTAAAACACACACTAACAATCACAAACATATCTATATATATAAATATATATATATATATAAATGAACGTATTTATTTGTGTGTGTGTGCATGTTTGTGTGTGCATGCCATTTATAGCTGACTACTGCATGAAATCGATAGTCATGAAATTTTAAAGACTTTTGATTACGCCTCTGGGATGGTAACTGGCAAATATTTAAAAAAAAATAATTTAACACCTATTGTGCGCTGGGGGCTCATAATGGCATTTATTTCTATTATGTGCCATATGAAATTAATTTAAACGTTAGCTACTGGGTAAATAGATAGATCTTAACGAAACTTTGCATATTCAAAAGTGATAACTAATAATAAAATACCATAGGGCACTGAACACGAAATATCCATTCCTTCGGGGCCGTGGGCTCCAAATGTCTTTTGTCATAAACGTTTAAGAATGTGTTCCCATTTTAACGAAATCTTTAGAACTATAATGCAACGATACAGCCGGATGCCCTTAATGATGTTTTTTGCTTATATGAGTTTTATTTTAAAATTAGTTTAAGCGTTAACAGCTGTGTAAAGGAATGGATCTTGACAACACTTAGTAAATAAAAAGCTTGATAACTAATATTAAAATACCATCGGACACTGAAGTCCTAATGTGTATTAATTCGGGGCAGGTTTCCCCAATGTCTTTTTTCGTAAACTTGTTTTGTTTTATTCCCACTGCTATTATAACGATCTTGAGAAATATAGATACATGCATCCATTATTTAATATAAATAAACATGTGTTTAGAGAATTACTTCAATCACCGAATGGTCCGCAGGCCCATGATGTCGATTTTTATTTATATGACCTACATAAAAATTCGTTTAAGCGTTAGCTACTGTGTACATGAATGATTCTTGACATAAATTAGTAAATACATAATTTATTATAATTGATAGCCGATATTAAAATACGGTAGACCACTGAACATCTTACTGTTCATTACTTTGGGTTCTGGGGTCCCAAATGTCTTTTTTTCATAAACGTTTCAAATTTGTATTCCACATTTAACTTTACATCATCTTATCAAATAATGACAGATTTATCCATTCTGATACAGATTAAAATAAAAAGGGGTTTCAAAATGTACATTTTGCACCGATTGGGGCCATTTTTTAAAATATAATCTATAAAACAATATTTTAAGCGATAGCTACTGGGAAAATAAATGATCTAGACCAGACTTGGTATATCAAACTTGATAGCTTACATTAAAAATACCATTGGGTATTGAACTCCAAATGTCTATTCCTTCAGGGCCACAACAAATATTTTTTTCGTAATTGTTTGAGATTGTATACCCATTTCAATTTTTCACGTTCTTGATAAATAATGATCACTATGTCCATTATGATCCGGAGTAAAATGATATTGTGTTTCTAAATTTACAGTTTGCATCTTTTGGGACCGGGGCGCTTAATGTCATTTTTTCTTATATAAGATGTATAAAAATAGTATAAGCATTAGCTACTGAGTAAATGAAAGGATCTTGAACAAACTTAATATATAAAAACGCGATAGCCAAATATTAAAATATTTTTTTGGATTTGACTCCTAATGTCCATTTCTTTTAAGCGGGGGGGGGGACGACGACAAATAAATGTTTTTAAAATTTAAGATTGTTTCACCATTTCCTTTTTGAACGGTCATGACAAATATCGATAAGGTACATATTGTAATGAACATATGTTTTCAACTTTACATCTTGCAACCCTTAATCCTAGGACCTTAATGTTGTTTCTTTCTTATATTATGAAATTGAATTTTATGAAGTTGTTGAATACATCCTGGATAAGTTTCTGATATAAGGAGTAATAAAAAATGACATCCTATAGGGCCCTGGAGCCAAACAAGTAATCTTTTCCTTATATATAAAACGTTATTGGTTTAACGGACAGATTTTTACTAACTTGGTACAAAATTAAGATTTTAGTAATGGTTGAGAACCTGCGTGAAATCATGATTGATATATTTTTTTGTCAATATTGTTATACAAAAATACTAAAAAATCTAATTGTTAAACTTTGTTAAACGTTTACGAAAAAGAGATAATAAGCCCTCAGCTGCAAAACAATGAAAATGGAATTTTAATGCCAAATCAATAGTAATTTAATATAGACCATCAAGTTTTTATGTTCCAAATCTTTTATAGATTCATTTACACAGTATCCAAAGATTGTACAAAACTGAATTAGCTCATATAAGGTGAAAAACAACTATATTTGGGTCCCGCACCCAGTGAGTGATAATTTGTTTTTTCATTTCCCATGTTACAACCGCGGGAGTGTACTCAAAACTTCCAAAAGTTTCATGCTTTTCTATACAATTGAGATTGGAGAACTAGTGATGAGTGAGTTTTTAATATAAGGAAAAAACTACATTTTTGCCCCGGCCCCCATTATGAGATAATTTAAATACTTTTCTCGCTGGTTACCATCGCGGAAGTGTACTTCCCACAGTTCTATGCTTCTACCTGGTCATTTTAAAATTATTTTTCGCCAATTAAAATCATGAGAGTGTGCTCGAATACTTCTCAAAGTTCCATGCTGCAACCTATGCGGAGAGTTGGAGAAGTAGTGACAAGTCAGTCTGTCATTGAATAAGAAAAAAAACATTATGTCCCCCGGCCCCCAGTGAGGGATACTTATAATGTTGTTTTCGTATGTTACCATTGCGGGAGGGTACTCAAGAACTAACCAAAGTTCCATGCTCCTACCTGGACGGAAGGGTAGAGATTTAATGATGAGTCTGTTTGTTTTTTTTTAAAATCTGATCTAATGAAATTAATTTTATTCAGGCCTCCGGTCCCCAGTGATTGATATTTTATATTGCTTTCGCCTGTTACCGTCGCAGGAAAATACCCAACAACTCCCAAAATGTCTTGCTTCTACCTACACGAATAATTCAGTTTTTATATAGGTAATTTAAGGAAAAAACAAGATTTTTGCCATGAGTGAGAATTTTAAAATTCTTATTCGCCTCTTACCACCCCGAGAGGGTATTCAACAACATCATAAAGTTTCATGCTTCTAACTACGCAGCAAGTTTAAAAAAATAAGTGAAGAGTCTGTTTTTAAATAGGAAAAAAAAACTAACATTTGGGTCCGAACCCTTAGGGGAGTGAAAAATGAAGTATTGTTTTCACCTGTTACCATCACGCGAGTGTACTCAACAACTTCCCAAAGTATCATGCTTCTACCTACACGGTAAGTTGGAAGATTAGTTATGAAGCAGTCTTTATATTTTCCATATAAGGAAAAAGTATTCATTTTGCCCCCCCCCAATGAGTGGGAACTTTAAAATAAAAATTCGTCAATTATCTCGTAAGTGTGTGCTCAACAACTTCCCAAAGTTTCAATCTTCTATCTAAACGGAAATTTGAGAATTAGTGATAAGTAATTTTTATAAAGCTCATATTAGAAAAAAAAACAACTACATTTGGGCCCCCGGTCCCCAATCAGTTGGAATGTTAAAATTCGTTTTTCGCCTGTTACCATCGCGACAGGGTACTCCAACAATCCCCCAACGTTTCATGATTCTATCTACACGGCAAGTTGGTGAATCATGTACGGAAAAAATTACATTTGGGCCCCGGCGCCCAAGGGAGTGTTATTTAAATATTTGTTTCGGCTGTTACCATCGCGGAAGTGTACTCAACAACTTCCCAAAGTTACATAGTTCTACCTACACGGGAAGTTGGATAATTAGTGATGAGCCATTTAGAGTTTTGACTTTTATTAGTATACTAGCAAAATACCCCCGCTTCGCTGCGGAAATTAGTTACGTTGAGAATCCGCGAAACACAAATTCAAAACACCAAATGATTTCAATCTGGATCATGATGGGTATAATACATATATTAACTTCACCGTCTTGTCTGTCTGTCTGTCCTAGTCCCGCAGAAAAACCAAAGCTAAAAGTAATAAATGGCACACTTCCCGCGATCCTATCGAGCTGATAATTTAATTTGTTTTTGTCTGCTACCATTGCGGGAGGGTACGCAACAACTTCACAAAGTTTCATGCTCCTACCTACACGGGAAGTTATATATGTAATGATGAGTCTGTTTTATATAGCTCATATCAGAAAAAAACTACATTTTGGCCCCCGGCCCTCTAGTGAATGATAATTTTACTTTTGTTTTTATTGTTACCATTGCGGAAGTGTACTTAACAACTCTCCAAAGTTTCATGCTGCTACCAACACGAGACATTGGAGAATTAGCGATGAGTCAGTTTTTTATATAAGAAAAAAATACATTTGGGCCCCCGGCCCCCAGTAAGTGATAATTTATATAATTTTTTAACCTGTTAACATCGCAGAATGTTACATAACAACTACTCAAATTTTCATGCTTCTTCATACACAGGAAATAAAAGAATTAGTGATTTTCAGGTTTTATATAGCTCATACAAGGAAAAAACTACATTTGGGCCCCTGGGCCCCAGTAAGTGAAAATTTAAATATGTTTTCGCCTGTTACCATCCTGGAAGTGTACTCAACAACGCCCCAAAGTTTCATGCTTCTACCTAATCTGGAAATAGGAGAATTAGTGATTTTCAAATTTTATATAGGCCATACAAGGAAAAAAAAACGTTTTTGGGCCCCCGGCCCCCATGAGTGTTAATTTTAAAATTCTTTTACGCCAATTTTCGTCGCGAGAGCCTACTCAACAACTTCCCAAAGTTTCATGCTTCTACCTACGCGGTAAATCCGAGAATTAGTGATGAGTCTGTTTTAATATGAGAAGAAAGTACATTTGGGCCCCCGGCCCCCATTAAGTGATAATTTATATATTGTTTTTACCTGTTACCATCGTGGAAGTGTACTTAACAACTACCCCAAGTTTCAGGCTTCTACCTACACGGGAAATAGGAGAATTTGTGTTTTTTAGTTTTTGTATAGCTCATATAAGGAAAAAACTTCATTTGGGCCCGCGGCCCCCAGGAAGTGATAATTTATTTTTTTTCATCCCGTTGCTATCGCTGGTTTTTACTCAACAACTTCCCAAAGTTTCATCCTTTTGACTACTCGAGAAATGAGAAAATTAGTGATTTCATATTTTATATAGTCCATATAAGGAAAAAAAGCGGTTTTGGGCCCCGGGCCCCCAACAGTGTAAGTTCTTGAATTCTTATTCGCCAATTATCGTTGAGAGAGTGTACTGAGCAAGTTCCCAAAGTTTCATGCTAATACCTACACGGGAAACTGGAGAATTAGTGATGAGTCAGTTTTTTATATAAGAAAAAAACTACATTTGGGCCCCCGGACCCTATTAAGTGTTATTTTAAATATTTTTTTCGCTTGTTACCATCGCGGAAGTGTACTTATCAACTACCTACTGTTTCATGCTTCTACCTACACGGGAAATAGGTGAATTAGTGATTTTTAGTTTTTATAGAGCTCATATAAGGAAAAAACTTCATTTGGGCCCCCGGCCCCCAGGAAGTGATAATTTAAATATTTTTTCACCCGTTACCATCGCGGGATTGCACTCAACAACTTCCCAAAGTTTCATACTTCTGCCTACTCGGGAAACAGGAGAATTGGTGATTTTCAAATTTTATATAGGCCATATTAGGAAAAGAAACGTTTTTGGGCCCCGTCCCCCATGAGTGTTAATTTTAAAATTCTTTTACGCCAATTTTCGTTGCGAGAGGCTACTCAACAACTTTCTAAAGTTTCATGCTTCTACCTACACGGGAAGTTGGAGAATTAGTGATGAGTCAGTGAGGGCTTTGCCTTTTATTAGTATAGATATATATATAAAATATATATATATATATATATATATATATATATATATATACTTATTCTAAATCAGTAAACAAGTAAGTAAAAATGAATTCAATTTATATGTAAATCTACTAAAATCGCTTGAATTCCCACATATCATAGTACATTACAAACGCTAATGTAGATTTTTTTGAAAACAGATCCGATTATAGTATAATAGTTTTAATAAACAATCTCACATTATTATACTACAATATATATTTAAAGATATTAAAAAACAAAATAAACACTCAAGGACGCTGGGGGTGAATATAGTTGTTTTCTTAATGTATTTTAATTGTGTTTTATTTTCTACTTATATGAGATATTTTTCACAAAAAAAATGTTTAAGCGTTAGCTTCTGGTTAATGAATATGTTTTGACAAAAATTAATTGGTATATTTTTAAAAAAAATTAAATTTTAAAAAAAAATGGATATTTTACATTAAAATTATATTAGCACTGAACTCCTAATGTCCAAACCGTTGTGGCCGGTTGCCACAAGTGTCTGTTTTCAAAACCGTTTAAAGATTTTTTCTCCATTCAATTTTAGAAGATATTAAGAAATACAAAATATTATTAATAAATATGTTTTTGAGCCTTCTCGTCCACGAGGGGCATTTACCGATCATCGTCGGCATCCCCGATTCCTCCAAGGGCATAGGCTACCTACAAGAGACCTCCAGGCATGCCTATCCTTGGTCAGCCTTTCCAGGACCTTCCAGTAATGGACAATACTCTTGATGTCTGCTTACAATGCTCAGCTGCAAGTGTTTCTTGGACGGCTCTTCTTTGTTTTCCCTGTGGGTTCCATTTCCGGGTTTGCCTTGTATTGGTGGCATGTTTTCTTAGTGTATGAATAATCAATCTCAAACGCTTCCGGAAAATCCCTTTCTCTATTAGCTTATGCCTTATCCGCTGCCACAGTTCCAGTTTGCTGATTGTGCCCTGCCAGTAAATTATGAGAATCTTCTTAGGCATTTGTTTATAAAGCACTGAATTCTGGTCAGGTTTGATAGCGTCGTTCTCTACGTCTCGGTTCGATAAAGTAATACAGGTTTCACCATGACTTTGAAGATCCTTATTTTTCAATTGCTTCATATGTTTTTGGAGACACCAAACATAGTTTTTGGAAGACTGCCCTTACCTCTCCAATCCTTATTCTTAAATCAGCATCCGTTCAAACTTGTTTAATTACCACGCTGCCAATATAGTCAAAAAGTGACAACCTTTTCGAGTGTTTCTCCTGTAAGCATTATGGGTGCTGTACCGGTGGCATTAAATTCGAAGATTTAGCTCTTTCCTTTGTGTATAGAAGGCCAATGCTAGCAGAATTTGATGCAGCAGTGTTTGTATTTCCTGCATCTGTTGTTGGGTATGTGAAAGAAGGACAAGATCATCGACAAATTCAAGGTCAATTGAATGGCATCCCTTTTTTTTATTTTTGCTTCTTGGATGCTTTCATTACTCTGTCAATGGCCACACACAAAAACAGGGGGGGGTGACAGCAAGCATAACTCGTAAGGTCATCCCTGTATATGTGTTCCTGATTATATCCGATATATTCTATGGCACCAGTTGTGTCTTAAAAATCTCTAGAGGTTTTGCCTGTCTACACTGTCAAAGGCTTTTTCAAAGTCAAAAAAGTTGACATAGAGAGTTCCACTCTATTTAGCTGTTCAAAAATAATGCGCAGTGTTTTTATCTGGTCGTACAGCATCTGTTCATGCGGAAGCCAGCTTGGTGGTCAAGCAGCATAGGGGTTTACTTCATTTTTAAAATTATATTAAGCAGAACGCGGTTGAAAACCTTTCCAGGGGTGGTGGTCAGCAAGGTGATCTCTCTGTATTTGCAGCAGGAGCTTGAATCACCGTACTTTCGGATTTTAATGAAGTATCCCTCTTTCGCATCCAGGTAAAATAATGCATGTCTTAACGTCGAGCATGAAGTCTTCCAAATCAGGAGGAACTTGCTTCTCCTCTCATAAATATATTTAATTTTCTATGTATGTATGTTCGTGACGTTATGTAACTTTAGAAAGTGCACCGCTAAAATAAAGCTTTGAAAAAAATGACTGCACCAAAAATAACTCTTTTCGAACGTCTGCATAAAAATGTTCAAAACAGAAACGATGATTTAAGTTGTCTTTCTTTGTCTCTTCATTTTTTGATTATTTATTTATTTAATTAATTGATGTCCACTGAAATATATTTATTTTGAAAACTTGCACTATATTTGACGGGTAATCCACTAGTAGATATTCATGTTTGTAAGTCCGCGATCAGTGCCTCTGCTGGAATGCCATAAAGTCATGCAGCCTCTCCATATTTGAGTTATTTAATGGCCATGCTAATCTCTTTTATGAATTTGCTTGAACTGAGGAGATCTTTCGAACTTACATCTTGCACAGAATGAGCCCATGGGCTCTTATTGTCGTTTTCTTTTTCTAAAATACGTTAAACAGAAATTAGTTAAGCTTTTGATACATGGTCACTAAATAAATCTTGAGTTAAATTGATATATAAAAACTTGAGATCCTATATTAAAATACTGTTGAGCACTGAACTCCCTATGATCATTCCTTCTGGGACGGGTTGACAATTGTCTTTTTTGCGAGAAAATTTAAGATTTGATTCCAACATTCAATTTTAAACAATCATGAGAAATATAGATAAATATATCCATTACTAAATTGATTCAAATGCACAATCTTTACAAATAATTACATATATCTCAACCATAATCCAAATAAAAATCTTTACATGTTGCTCAGTTTATTTTCATGGAACCGTAATGTCGTTTAATGTAAGCTTTATACAGATTTAATTTACAATTTGATACTTGCAAAAATTAAGCCTATCGACTTGAAACTTTTGGAAGTAGTTGAGTACGCACTAGCAAAGGGTTTCATGGCAATTTTTTAAAACTTAACACCCAATGGGTCCGACTATGTTCTTATTTTAGATAAAAGAAAAAAAAATCCAAATTTAATCAATATTTATCTACTACACAGTAGTTAATGTTTACTTATAAAACTTGGTCGCCCATATTAAAAACAATATAGGAAAATGAATTCACAATTTACATTTTTTTTTATTATCGGGTCCTCCCACTCCCTAAAGTTTTTTTTCTTAAATGTTTAAGTTTTCAATTCAATGTTTTAATTTTTTTTTATTGTGTGAAATATTGGTTATTACATTCATCATGACCCGGATTGAAATGAAAAGTTGTCTTGAACTTTGCATGTTTAACTGATTCCGCCCCTTAATGTGAGTTTCTGCTTTTATATTTGCTATACGAATATATTTTCACTTATACTTATGTATATAGCTAAGAATCTTTAAGAAGATTTTGAGTACACTTCAGCAAAGAATTTGGCGTTACGATGGTCCTTCCGTTTTCCAGAATTACCACACAATGATTTATTTGAATTAGCTTTCTTCTGGAATCTTTCCAACTCACGACTTGTCAACTAGCACTAACACACCCACACACACACACACACACACACACACACACACACACACACACATATATATATATATAGTGAAACCTCGGTTTACGACCTTAACCCATTCAAGACTTTTGGTAGTATATCAAATTGATCGTATACTAAACGTATTTTTCTAAAAGAAATAGAGATAAGATGATTGATCCGTTACAAAGACAAAAAATCACGATGTTGTTTACGTATTAAACATTTATTGACTTGGTTGCATAAAATAATGTAAACACTGCTAAACCTAAAATACATAAATAAAACTAATTTTTATGAATTCGTTTTATCTATATCAAAAACATTTTTCAAGATGTTTTAATTAGTGTTGTTAATTTCTTTTTTTTTGTTTTTTTTTGTTTTTCTTGTTTTGGGGAGGGGGGTCTAACCGATTATCGATTATGTAAATCCAATTTACTATTGTATCACTTACTAGTATCACCTGTAAATTGCTAGAACACATAATATATAGTAAAATAATTAGCCACCTAGACAAATATAAAGCATAGACATAAGGATAAAAGACCTTTCTTATTCCGTATGCAAGAACAAACACATACAAATTTTCATTCTTCCCGTCCGGAATTCGGGCGTGGAATGGGTTGCCTGAAGAATCCAGAAAAACCAACACTTTATCAACGTTTAAATCTCTAATAAAAATTCAGGACTAGACACAAACAATAGATAAGCGTAGGACTCAATAATCTTCTGTATAGAAGGAGCGTCTGTAAACAGATAAGATAAGATGAGATAATCCAATGTTCAACCGATTATCATTTTACTGCTGACTTCATAGAAATATGAGGTGTACCGGATTTTGGCTCCTGCAAATCCGGAATCAGGCAATTTTTACAATTACGGCTTTGGCTCGGGCCGGATTTTATTTCATAAATCCGGCCGAATCCATCCGAGCCGGACTTATAAAATTTTAATCCACTACACACTAATATATATATATATATATATATATATATATATATATATACATATATATATATATATATATATATATATATACTTATGAGGCGAATATAACGAAGAGTAAGGAAATGACGTGAGAGTTTTCGTTGAATCAAGAAAATGCTGTCCCAAATAGAGCTGTTTCTAGGGCTGGCGAAGATTGTGTCAAAACGGTGGAATAAATGAAATGATGTAACACGCAATACGTAATAAGGGGAAGTGCATTTTATGTCTAGCCTACATCATGATTTCAAAAAATGGAGAATGCATTTTTACGTCTATTGTTGTCGACTTCGGACATCAATGAACTTAATGATCTCAATCTTTTCGCAACACAATAAATGTATTAATTTACAAACACACTGAAGAGAGCGCTCAAAACTTATAAATACATAAAACTTGGCGGCCATATTGAATACTAATTTCTGAAAATGAGGGAATCAATGTTGTTCAATTTTTTTTTGGATGTTTTCAATACGGATTTTGTGTTTTAAATAATAAAACAAACCCGTAAAAACAAAGTTTTTGCCTCTAAATCCCTTATATATGAGACATAAATAAAAGTTTTGATTATGTTCAAACGTGACAAATATTTTCAGACTGAATCTGTCTTAACTCCCCTTTTCTTTTAACCTGGGGGGTGGGAGAGGGGAAAGGTCACCGATCGCTGGACCGAGCTCAGCGTGACACGCATCATGTAAGCAAAAGCACGCCAGTACACCTGGTTAAAACACGAGATGTGTTCACCTTCATTTACAGACTGAAACCGAAAGTACCTCCTCTGGCTTTAAAACTGGGGGAAGGGGGTATGGCGTGTGGACATGGACGGGTGACGTCAAAGCGTTAACTCAACTCCAGGTGTTTTACGTTGTTAAAACACGAGATGTGTTTACCTATGGCTAGGGTGAAGTCAAGTGACCCGTAAAATGTAAACGATAGCGCCCGATAAATATAGTATAATTTCAGCTCGATTGCATGACGGGAAGTGGGTCATTTTTTACTTCTGTTTTTCCGCGGTACCCGCCCAAGACAGAGAGACAGAGACGGCGGTATAGTTAATAAAATGAATTTAATAAAACAAACTCGTAAAAACAAAGTTTTTGACTATAAATCCCTTATATATGAGACACAACTATAAGTATTGATTATGTTCAAACTCGACAAGCATTTACAGACTGAATCTGCTTAACTACCCTATGCTTAATAACCCGGGGGTGGAAGAGGGGAAAGGTCTGGTCACCGATCGCTGGACCGAGCTCAGTGAGACACTACAATGTAAACAAAAGCACGCCGGTACATCGACCATGTTGCGTCAACGCGCGAACTGAACTGTCACGTGAAACAAAAAAATAACAAACCGTGAAATTGAATTACATACGTCGTATATAGAGAGACTAAAAATGCATTAATTTAATTACAGTACGTTCGATCGATCTGAAATTTTGAAAACGATGCATTGTTAGGTGACACGAGTCCATGTGCCAAATTTCAGCTCGATGACTTTACGGGAAGTCGGTCATTTTCGACATTTGTTTTTCCGCGTTCCCGACCAAGACAGAGACGGCTGTGAAGTTAATATAAGGGACTTAATAAAACAAAACCGTAAAAACAAAGTTTTTGACTATAAATCCCTTATATATGAGACATGACTAAAGTATTTACAAATAATTACAGACTGAATCTGTCTTTACTTCCCATTGCTTTTAACCCAAAAGGGGGGTGGGGTGGGGGAGGGGAAAGGTCTTGTCACCGATCGCTGGGCCGAGCTCAGCGTGAATCGCCAAATGTAAAGAAAAGCACGCCAGTACACCTGGTTAAAACACGAGATGTGTTCACCTGTTGCTGGGGTGAAGTCAATTGACCCGTAAAATGTAAACGATAGCGACCGCTACATATAGTTTTTATAGATAAACTAATAAAAACAACCCGTAAAAAACCAAGTTTTTGACTATAAATCCTTTATGTACGAGAAGTAATTAAAAGAATGTTCATTATAATACGCAGCGCCAGACCATCCAGAAATACAAAATTGCAGTTGTGTCGTAAAACGTGTTTAATATAATGCGCACCGATCAGGAATATGTTTATAAAAAGAGCTGTCAATAAAATACGCACCTTATTGCGCGACAGAAAGGTTGTTCAATATAATACGCACCGCGACGCTCTATCTCAAAAAATAGCATGATACATAGGAATAAATAAAATAATCTAAAAATTAATAATTTAATTACAGTACATGCGATCAATCTGAAATTTTTATACATTGTTTTTATCACCGGTACGAAACTGCCTGCAAAATTTCAGCTCGCTATCTTGCGAGCAAGTGGGTTAAAAATCGATCAAAAGTTTTGGCGACAAGCAAGCAAGGTCCGGCGCAGACACCACGAGTTAATATAAAGGATTTAAAAATGCATTAATTTAATAACTGTACGTTCGATCGATCTGAAATTTTGATACGATGCATTGTTAGGTAACACGGATGTGCCAAATTTCAGCTCGATGCCTCCACGGGAAGTGGGTCATTTTTTACTTTTGTTTTTCCACGGTGCCCGCCCAAGACATACAGAGAGACAGAGACGGCGGTGAAGTTAATATAAGGGATTTAAAAAAAAATTGTATTATCTGTTGTGAAATTTTAAACCTATTATCGCTTTCAAAACTGATTATCGCTTTCAAAACCGATTATCGCTTTTAAAACAGATAAACGGATTTCCAATTATCGTTTAAATAACCTAGTTCTTATGTCCCTGATCTATGTTTTGTAATTGATTTCAACCCTTTGCAACAATTGCCCATTTAATAAAGTATTTGCTTTTCAAAATCATAGAAATCGTCAATCTCCCCGTTCAGTATGCTGCAATTAAGTTCCAGACACGCATGCAAATTTCGTCCCTTACAATAATCTATGTTTTCAACTTCATGATAATCCTAACCTTTTTTTTAGTTGCTTGGCTTATCTCATTACCATTTTTAATACTCCAGTTAAGTGAATTTACTCATAATTTAACTGAAAAACACAAAATCACGTGCTATTTTTTTTTCGCGAGTTGTTCTCTGTATGACTGGCATCGCCATGCAAAAACACTTGAGAATCGAGCGGGTTTCTATGATTTGTAATATTTACGCGTGCGCAATGCGTCATTTTCACTCAATGGAGCCGTACATAAATGACGTTATGCACCGGGGTGGAGGGTTTTGCACATTTGTGACGATGTTAAACGGGGGGGGGGATGTTTACGAAGTGTGACGTCACATCAAAAAAGCGTGAACCTTTAAATAAAAGTTTCGCTTAAATAGTTGATTACTTACAATTGCTTTAAAAGACATTGTAAATAACGCGTGTTATGATATTAAAATGCAGCCTCGCATTAAATACAAACTTAAATGACAATAAAGTTATTTCAACCATGCTGATTTTCAAATAGGAAATTGGTTTTTATGGGGGGGGGGACGGAGCAGCTTTGTTACGCCATGTTTGAGAGGTTGGGAAATCGGCCAGACTTGCGTGAAACACCTAGGTCGTATTCCAAACAAAGGTTGTATACCAAGCAAAATGTTTCACCTCCAAATAGGACGTATACCAAGGTTGACTTATTCCAAAGCAGACGTATACCGAGCTACCACAGTATGTATATATATATATATATATATATATATATATATATATATATATATATATATATATATATATTTATTTATATATATATATATATATATATATTTATTTATTTCTATATACACACACACACACATATATATATATATATATACATATTAGGGCTATTATCAATTAATTTAAATATAATCGTTAACTTTTGAAAAATTATCGATTAATTAATCAATAATTTCGATTCAAGCCAAAAATAGAAATTTATGACGTCATTAAACTGAACATTTCTCAAGGACATTGAAAATTAGGAATATATTGAACTAAATTTTATGACAATGTGTTGATACTTGATCGGATGTTTGTGCTGAAGGTGGTACGTCAGCGATGTATTTAATCCTTTAAAAGAGAATTGTTTATGGCAGAAAACACAGTAAAATTGTTTCACCATCTTCGACTTTGCCATCCGCAGTTAGCTTAAAAACAAAATTTTTGCTCAACTTTCTAGTTATATGTTTAAATTTAACTTTAACTGTGCTTTTGCTGTCAGCCATTTTTTCAGTGACGTCTGCCGGTCCACATAATATATTAAAATAAATTATAATATTACGCGGGAGAAGTTTGTACGTAAAAAAAATAATATATAATTGTTAATAATACAAAAATTTAAAAAATAATATAAATATTTTCTTTAATTATAATCGAATTTTTATCGATTAAAATAATTTTAATCGATACAAAATTTTAACAATTAATCGAGAAATTAATCGTTAATTTCCGCAGCCATATATATATATATATATATATATATATATATATATATATATATATATGTATGTATATTTACACATATGAAATTTAAGTATTTTTTATAAAATAAAAAATATTATTTAAAAAGAAAATATCTGATAATAATTTGTTTTTCATCAGTATTGAAAATCATAACCTTTAGTTATTCAGCAGCCCCCAACAAAAAAAATTAATTTTATAACAAAATGTTTATTTCCATTTAAAAAAAAATAATATACATCGAATTTCATTTAATTGGATCTTACATATAAACTTTTCCTCAGTATATGTTACCTGAATAAAAGGAGAAAATGCTGTTTTAACAGGTAAAACATTGCTTTTTAAAATAAATGTTTACTTATAGCTAAGTTCTACTTGGTGATTTATTTATATTTTTATAAATAACAAATACGTTCGTATCATTTCTAACCAAATCATGTATACATGCTTTAATTAGTTATATTACAATCTTTCCTGGTGTTCCTTTGATATTATGTTGCTATTTACAGCACTGCTACGATAGCCGCTAAAAAGCAATGAAACATCGGACATAAGACATCATGATTTTCAATTGTTTTTAACAAGAAGTAAATTATTCTCGCTTCCACACAATTTGTGATAATATATAGTTGTTATTATCCCTCTCCACACACACTCTCTCTCTTTTCACATATTTACACAATTTATTTCTGGTGAATATATTAATTTAATAAAATACTAAACGTCAACAATAATATCAAGCGTTTTTAACTCAATTTCCATTCATCCTACAGAACTTTACGTACATCGTGCAGAGACTTAACAACAATTATTATTATAATATATTTGAGTGTGTTCTCGCATCTAGTAAAACATTTATTAAAAATATCTGCCAGTTAACATAAGCCAAATAGTACTGAAAGTGTACATGCTAATTTAAACCTAATTAACTCTTTACTTATTACTTTAATTATTCACACTAAATATGTATGCTATTTGTATTGCTTCTTATTTTTCTCAACGTTCTGATTTATTCATTCATATAAATTTTGATCTTATAATGTGCACTACACCAGCCGATGGACACAGCACGCCTTACAAACAGTTTTAACAACTATAAATAGAGGTAAAAAAAAGATTTTTTAAAACAACTGTTTTATAAGTGGACTATAAAGAAGAGACTAATTTAAAACTTATAAGTTTAAGTACTTTGCATTAATATGACTAAAATCTTTTGGCGGGTGTTTGGTATAAAAATTAAATATGTATAATTTAGAAGGCAAAAGGGACATCTATAAGTGAGAGAATGAGTGAAAGGCATATGTAAACCCTCATAAGCTCTGGCCCCACGTTTTTAGTCTTATGAAATGAAAGTGCTTGAACTTATACGTTTTAAATTATTTTTATTACTTTTAGTCCAATAATAAAAACGTGGTTTTTAAACATCTGTTTTAGCTCTATTTATTAAATCCGTTATATTAACTTCACCGCCGTCTCTCTCTGTCTGTCTGTCGTTCGTCGTCGGGCGGGCGGAAAACAAAAGTAAAAAATGACCCACCTTTCCCGTAAAGCCATCGAGCTGAAATTTGACACATTGACCAGTGTCATCTAACAATGCATCGTATCAAAATTTCAATCGATCGAACGTACCGTTATAAAATTAATGCATTTTTACATAATCTCAATACAACGTATGTAATTCAATTTCACTGTTTGTTTGTTGTTTTTTTTTCCACGTGACGGTTCAGTCGCGTATTTGCGCCATCCGTCGATGTACCGGCGTGCTTTTGTTTACATTTTACGTGTCACGCTGAGCTCGGTCCAGCGATCGGTGACTAGACCTTTCCCCTCTCCCAGCACCAGGGTTATAAAGCAAAGAGAAATTAAGACAGATTCAGTCTGTAAATGTTTGTCGCGTTTCAACATAATCAATAATGTTAATTATGTCTCATATATAAGGGATTTATAGTCGAAAACTTTGTTTTTACGGGTTTGTTTTATTTTTATACCAACCACCTCATAAGCGCCCACCAAAAGTTTTAATAACACGGGGATGTGGTCAACGGGTGAATTTTGTTGCACGTGGACGTGGATGTCAACAATACCAGACGGATACAGATGCTTTTTAGAGATAAACTAAAAAATGTTTTAATTTAATCTTCTGATCATATCTTATCTTATCTGTTACAGACGCTCCTTCTATACAGAAGGTTATTGCATCCAACGCTTATCTATGGTTTATGTTTAGTCCTGCATTTCTATTAGATATTTAAATGTTGATAAAATTTACGTTTTCCTGGTTTCTTCAGGCAACCCATTCCACGCCCGAATGCCGGACGGGAAGAACGAAAATGTGTATGTGTTTGTTCTTGCATATGTAATAAGAAAGGTGTTTTTATCCTTATGTCTATGTGAGGGTTGTATTAAGTTATCGTTGTGTTGCATTTCTAAATTATCATTAATTGCTTTGTGTATGGTTACTACTTTACTCTTGGTTCTTCTATCCTCTAGTGTTACAAGGTTTAATGATATAAATAATGGCGTTATTCTTGTCAGTTTTGAATATTCTCCGGTGATGAATCTGGCAGCTCATTTTTGAATTTGTTCTATTTTATCAATGTTTTATTTTGTGGATGGGTCCCATACAGAGATGCATATTTTAGTACATGTCTTACCAAAGTGAGATATCATTTTAGTTTTATATCTTTATTACATTTGTAAAGGTTTCTTTTTATAAAGCCTAAGGTTTTGTTTGATTTTTTAATAACTTCAGTGACATGGGAATTCCATGATAACTCACCAAAGAGATGTAGCATTTTAGTTTTATGTCTGTATTACATTTGTAAAATTGTTTTTTTTTATAAAGCCTAAGGTTTTGTTTGATTTTTTAATAACTTCATTGACATTGGGATTCCATTGATAGTTTCTCATTTATTATGACTCTTAGTATTTTGCATCTTTAGTCTGGGTCAGTTATTGTCCATTAAATGAAATATTTTGAATTTATTTGTTACCTTTTCTTTGTTACTCTTAACAGCTGACACTTTTATGGGTACATTCGATCGATCTGAAATTTTAACAAAATGCATTGTCATCCAAGATATATCTGTGTTAAAATTTGGGATCTCTAGGACCAGCTGCATTGTTTTAATTTTACGTTGCAAAATTTGAAATTTTACGACGGGAACGAAACCAAGTTACCAGATGCTAGATAGAGATAAACTAATTAGCTAAAAATGTCATAGTTTAATTACGGTACATTATATCGATCTGAAATATTCATACAATGCATTGTCATCCAAGATCTATCTGTGGCAAAATATTGAGATCTTTAGGACGATCAGAAGTGGTTTAATTTTACATTGGAAAATTAGAAGTTTTGCGTACATACAGACAGACAGGAATGAAAGAAACTTAATAAAAACGTGGTAAAAAGATATCAGTTTCGTAATATCCCTAAGCATACACATCATTTTGTACACATGTCAATATATGTACGTATAGCCATCACAACCTGATGGAGCGAGTTCAGTTCACATCACCGTCTCTTCGACGAAATAGGTATCCATAAGGAAAATGTGGGTCAAGAGATCGAGCGTCGACCTTGGTGATGTGAAAATGTCTGCCTCTACTTTTCCTCATTCAAACTGCAGGTACACCTCTGGCTAACCTATAATCGATTAAAATTTCTTTAAAGCTACACACAAGATAAGGAGTCAGTGCATTTATTTTGAAGTAAAGAATCCTGGACAGTAGACGATATCGTGTGTGTCTACCTTCGTGTTCTCGGGGCATGCCACTAACGGTGATGTGAAACTTCATGAGCGATGATCATAACGGCAACAAAGATGATTAACACTGTCAAAGATATAGCATTTCACCAGTAATATAATGCAAAACGGCAAGTCTAAAGTCTGGAGTGACGAATAGAATAACTTTATCAAATAAAACATCCAGACCCAAAACAAAGCAAAAAATCAACAAGCCTAAAACATCCAGAAAATATTTCAATAAGGAGCTTGAGACTATACGTGCCTGTTAAGCCTTAGCTTCTTTTTAAATCCCTTATCCCTTCTCCGCCGTCTCTGTCGTCATCTCTCTCTGTCTGTCTTGGGCGGGCTGAAAAAACAAAAGTAAAAAAATGAACCACTTTCCGTGATCCGATCGAGCTGAAATTTAGAACATGGACCCGTCTCATCTAACAATGCATCGTATCAAAATTTAAGATCGATCAAACGTACCGTTATTTAAATTAATGCATTTTAGTTTATCCTTATATAACGTATGTAATTCAAATTCACTGTTTGTTATTGTCTTTTTTCCACGTGAAAGTTTGAGTTGACACGTTGACGCAACCCATCGAAGTAACGGCGTGCTTTTGTTTACATTTTACGTGTCACGCTGAGCTCGGTCAAGCGATCGGTGACCAGACTTTTCCCCTGTCATACCCCCAGGGTTATGAAGCAAAGTTGACTTAAGACAGATTCAGTCTGTAAATGTTTGTCGCGTTTTAAAATAATCAATACTGTTAGTTATGTCGCATATATAAGGGATTTATAGTCAAAAACTTTGTTTTTATGGGTTTGTTTTATTCGTATTTTATTTAGCTTATGCATCGTGTGTTCCTTTTAAGTGGGATCTTCTTATCTTAATAACCATTTAATTTTGATAAATCAACTTATTTTCAAAAAAGAAACATACGCTTACATTCACCAACGCTTTCTTAACGCTTGATTGAATGGATATTGTGTTCTTGATGAAACTCTTTATGAAAAGCCTATATCACAAGAGATGTGAAGATGCCCCATACGCTATTAGCGATGTCATTTAACTGTATATAGCAGCTATCAATTAGATACCATATCTTATGATGATGCTTATAACGTTCATAACAAAAAAAAACACTAGATAAAATAAAATTTTCAATGTGTAAAGTGTTATAAGTGACGATACATTTAAAATAATAAATATGTTTAACAATTTACTGTCAACCAGTATCTAATACGATATTTACGTATTTACGTTCCTTCATTCACATACATGAAGCTATAACAACTCGTTGTGCACTAGATGCCGTAGTTGGTCAGGGTTTATAATTGCACGTTCAATAATCCATAGAAATCGATTGCCTTCAGATATACTTAGATTATAGTATTTATCACCATTTGTATTTATCACGTGTTTGCGTTTTCTTCCAAGTCACTTGTTTATGCATTTTTGCTACGCATTTTTAATTATACATTTTTTTCATTTGTATATTTCCTACTATATATATAATTATATATATATATATTGTTTAAATGTTTTCAGTTCAAATAAAAAAGACCAATACCCCAGATTAACAAGATTTGGACATCTAGCTCAATGGCCTTGTACTCAAAACATATAGATGCGATCCCTCACTTCATGAGTGCCCTAAAGGATATACTTTCGGCATTCTGCCCTTGCGGATTTCCTTTTCAATGTATACAAGTTTAATCTTTTTAAAGTTAAGGACATACATTTTGTTTAATATAATTGGTATCAAATCACGAATTCTAAAGAGTTATTTTCTTATCTTCTGAAATTCGTGAAACTAACATGACACACAAATATGTGTATGAATACAATGTGTTTTAATCTGGTAAGTTTTAAATTTTCAGAAGTAATGAATCTGGAAGCCGTTTTCTTTTTTTTTAAATTATTATTTTTTAGCATTGTCTTTAGTTTATCAATGTTTTCTGTCTTGGTTGAGTCCCATACAGTTGATCAATATTCTAGCACAGGTCTCATCAAAGTAAGGTAACATTTTAGTTTTACATTCGTATTATATCTATGCTATATACTGTGTTGTTTTTTGATTACTTCATTGACACACAAATATTATAATGTCTCATTTATTATTACTTTGCATATTTTCATATTTAGTTTTGAATTACCGAAGTAATTGTTTTCCATGAATGAAATATTTACCATTTATTGTTTCATTTGACGCTTTTATGGATGAAAAGAAATACGTTTATTAGTGTCCCCATTTTTAATGTATCTAGTTTGTTTGTTTTATTTTTGGTAAGATTTTGCAATCTTTTTCTGATTTAATGATTACATATATAATATACAATAGTCAGCAAAAAATTGAATTTTTGTTGTTGTTTTTTTTGTTGAAATGCTAAAAGAAAAATAATTTTATACATTAGTATATATTTCAAATGTAGAAATAATTGCCTTTTTTATTATTACTAAGTTGCTCGTTTCTTTTCTATCTTTTAGAGTTAAAGTGTCGTTTGTACATTCTTTTTAATTTTGTTTATTTGTTTTGTTTATTTTTTTTCCTTTTTTGTTGTTGCTATGTTTCATTAATATAGAATTGAACTAGTAGTTGTAATTTATTTAAGATTTATTTAAAATCAGTCCATTATTATTGATTACAATTGTATTTTATATGTTTAAAAACGTATTTGTTGTGTTTATATTTAAGACACTATTTTTGCACATGACCGCTATTTCGTGTAATTTTATTTATTACATTTCATCCAGAGATATATTACTCTAGGTTTCCTACATATTACAGTTTTTAACATAAACGTCTTGTGGTTGAACTATTAGGAGTCAAATCGCCCGGTGTCAAATCATTCCAGGTCCAAATTTCCTGACACACTAAAAAAATATCGTTCCACCTATACATATTCTACAATTATGCAAAAATCATTTGTTATGAAGTAAAACAAAACAAAACTTTCATGATCATAGAATTTTTAAAACCAATGTTGGGGTTTCAAAATATCAACAATTTTTAGCTTGGAGCGCGCCATGAAATAAAGTAATTTGATTTTAAATGTTCATCAGTTATCTAATTCTATGATGTCTTCATGTAGCTCAGTTTTAAAAATGTGTGATCACAGACACAATTTTTAAGGAATCACTGATGCAATGCCATAAGAAAAAATTTACGTTAAAACAAAAAAGAAATTCAGGTAAGCAGCGCCAGAGAATATACAAAAAATTGTCTAGCTTCCGACGCATATGTTCAGTGTGTTCTTTCTTTGTTCGCCATAGAACGGCATTTGCTGAAAAGCTCCAATGTCCAATCAAATGAGTTTCCTTAAGGCATATGTAATTTGCTGTTATAGTACATCCTTTGATACAATTGCAAGCAGTAAATAATTTACCCATCTGCCATCATTTTCTATATTTTGTAAATTATCTAACCGATTGATTAATTTTATTTTTAAAAATGTTAAAAGGTATTTTAAGTTCTAACGTAACTTTCTAGACAACTTATTTTTTCTTAAATGTGGTATCTAAGATTGTAGTTCTTTGAAATTGCAAATCTTTTGTTGCATGGTTTGCAACTATTCGTCCCTCAAAGATTGGTTTAAATGTTTCATTTAAAATGGGAGACTCGGCATCAAAACAATTTTTTTTTAGTTACCACAACCAACTGGAAAGTAATTGAGGACAAAATAATAATACATTTTATTATATAAATCCGTCACATCCCCGTCTTAGCTTGGACTAGTTTGCCTAAACAAATAAGAAAGCCAAAACGCGATCAACATTAAAAACCGTATTGAAAAAGCCAGAATGGACACATGGAATGGATACGCGTAGGGGTTATATGGATGGTTTGTCTGTAATGTGTAAGAGAAAAGAGAATATTAACTTAACGAAAGTTAAACTGTTTTCATACATTAGATGTGCTAAAAACTTTGGGTAAATAAGCCTCTATTAAAGTCCGAAAATTGAGGCGCAGTTTTAATAATAGAACACATCACTAAATTATTTTTTTCTTCAAAACATATAAACAATATTGTGTAAAATCACTACCCAAAAGCAGTAGTTTCTGCAACAAGGTTCAACGAGTGAGCGTAATGGACTAAACGGAGCAGAAAGAGACAAACTCGCACACACTTAAATGCCAAATTAGTATATTTTATTAAATAGGACATACATAATTAATCTTTATTTACAAATAAATTAAATAAAGTTTCAGCTGATATGTCCCAATATTAAGAACAAAATAAAATAAACGTCTATGTGCTTCCAAGTAGAAGTAGAATTATGACAAATACAAACAACTATAAGCCATTAAAGGATTTTTAAAAAATAATTTTAAAATATTTTTTTTTAAAAACAAATCTACCAATATAAAAAGAATGAACAAACGATAGTGAAAATGAAATACTTGACGCAAAAACAATAAAAATTATGACGTTAATGGGACCAAAGCAAACATCCTCAACACATTTTCCATCATCTTTTTCAGACTCAAGTTACAAATAGGTTTGAAGTCGCTTAAAAAAATGGAAGATATAAGTAACACTTACCAAAAACCTTCAAAATAAACAAAGCTCACACGTCCGGATGAAATACCGGTTAAACAATATAAAGTTTGCGACCAAAAAGTATCTCCAAATAGCTTTATTGCATGTATTTTACTGGATTACACCAATGTATGTAATCATGCAATTAGCCAAAGCCTAGTAAGGTGAGAACAACATTTAAGGGTGCATCAAGTAGCACTTTTGAAAACACGACACAATGCTCGATGTTTTTAAAAAAGAACTTAACTGAAAAACGAAAAGGCAGAAGTATTAGCAACAAATTACTATATACACCCAACAACTACTTTTATAAACCCAAAAATAACCTTCATACACCCAACAGCTACCTTTTTACACCCAACAGATACCTTTAAACACCCAACAACTACCTTTATACACCCAACAACTACCTTTATACACCCAACAACTAAGTTGTTACACCCAACAACTACCTTATACACCCAACAACTACCTTTTTACATCCAACAACTGCCTTGATACACAAAACAACTACCTTTATACACCCTAACAACTACCTTTTTACACCCAACACCTAATTTTATACACCCAACAACTACCTTTTTACACCCAAAAACTACCTTTATACATCCAACAACTACCTTTATACACCCAACAACTACGTTTTTAAACCTAACACCTACCTTTTTATACCCAACAACTACCTTCATACCACCAACAACTACCTTTATAATGCAAAAAGTACCTTTTTACACCCAACACCTACCTGTTTACACCCAAGACCTAACTTTTTACAACAAACAACTACCTTCATACACTCAACAACTACCTTTGTACACCCTACAATTACCTTTATACACTCACAACTACCTTTATACACCCAACAACTACCATCATACACCCACCAACTATCTTTTTACACAAAACAAATACCTTTGTACACCAAACAAATACTTTTATACACACAACAACTACCTTCATAAACCCAACAGCTACCTTCATACACCTAACAACTATCTTTTTACATCAAACAACTACCTTTATACACCCAACAACTACCTTTATACACCCAACATCTACCTGTTTACACCCAACAACTAACATTTCACACCCAACATCTACATTCATAAATCCAAAAATTACCTTTTTAAACCCAACAAATACCTTTACACACTAAACAACTACAATTTACACTAAACAACTACATTTTCACACCCAACAACTACCTTTATAAACCCAACAACTACCTTTTACACCCACAATTATGTTTATACACTCAACAACTACCTTAATACACCCATCACCTACCTTTATACACCCAACAACTACCTTTATACACCAAACAACTAACTTTATACACCCAACACCTACCTTTATACACCTAAAATCTACCTTTATACACTTAACAACTACCTTTATACACGCAACAACTACCTTTAAATACCCAACACCTACCTTTATACACCCAACACCAACCTTTATACACCTAATATCTACCTTTATACACTAAACAACTACCTTGATACACCCAACAACTACCTTTATATACCAACACCTACCTTTATATACCCAACACCTACCTTTATACAACTAAATTCTATCTTGATACACCCAACTACCTTTATATACCCAACACGTACCTTTATACACGCAACTCCTACCTTTATATACCAAACACCTACCTTCATATACCCAAAACCTACCTTTATAAACCCAACACATACCGTTATATACCCAACACCTAACTTTATATACCCAACACCTACCTTTATATATTCAACACCTACCTTTATATACCAAACACCTACCTTCATATACCCAACACCTACCTTTATAAACCCAACACATACCGTTATATACCCAACACCTAACTTTATATACCCAACACCTACCTTTATATATTCAACACCTACATTTATATACCAAACACCTACCTTTATATAACCAATACCTACCTTTATATACCCAACACCTACCATTATATACCCAACAGCTACCTTTATATACCCTACATTTACCTTTATATACCCAACACCTAACTTTATATAGACACACCTACTTTTATATATTCAACACCTACACTTATATACCAAACACCTACCTTTATATAACCAATACCTACCTTTATATACCCAACACCTACCATTATATACCCAACACCTACATTTATATACCCTACATTTACCTTTATATACACAACACCTACCTTTATATACCCAACACCTACCTTTATATACCCAAAACCTACCTTTATATAACCAACACCCACCTTTATATACCCACCACCTACCTTTAAATACACAACACCTACCTTTATATACCCAACACCTACCTTTATATACCCACCATCTACCTTTATATACGCAACACCTACATTTATATACCCAACACCCACCTTTATATACCCACCATCTACCTTTATATAGCCAACACCTACCTTTATATACCCAACACCTACCTTTATATACCCACCATCTACCTTTATATACCCAAGACCTACCATTATATACCCAACACCTACCTTTATATACCCACCATCTACCTTTATATACCCAACACCTACCTTTATATACCCCACATTTGCATAGCGTCAAAACGTCTCACCCTCCTCACACCTCTCTGGCTATACCACTGCAATATGCAACATGAAAATAAACACTTAAGACACTTATAATAATAAGTATGCTTTAATCGTATGCCTTTGGGGGATTATTTAAGAATGTTTTGAATATGTGATAGGGGTGAATTTTTGGGAGTTCTTTTTTTTTATCAGCAAGTGAGATTTTATTTTTATCTATAATAACAAATATTTTCCCCCCAAAACGTTTATTTAAACATAAATTCCCCGTGTGGAGACCTGGTATAGAGATACTTTTTTGGGGGGCAATCAGTAAGGCTACTAAAGAACTAATAATTGAACTGTCCCCACTACTTAATTTACCTTTTCAAGTAATTCTAAAACCTTTTTAGAAAGTGCCCCAGAAAAATCGTCTATGTCACTGCCCTTAGAAATACGAGATCACTCTCACCTTGGAAATAATATACTTGTTTCACTTAATAGTATTACCTGTAGATTACTCAAGAAACTTACTTTGGAATCTTGGATATTATACGTCATTGGATACAAGATTTATATCTGGGTAGAGAACTGTGATAATTAATGGATCTAATTCAACACCACTAAGGTTGCACACAAAGTTCAACAAGGACCTCTCCTAGGCTCTCTACCTTTATTTCCTTATTTGAATGATTTACTCAACAGCATTTCACAGTGACAATATAAATTGTTTGCTTTTGTTTGTATAATCTATAGAACAATTAAAAAGAACAATATAGCAATGTCGCTCTACACGATCTAGATTATTCTAGATGAATTAATACAAAGGGAAACTAATAAGATTGACAAAGTAAAATAAACGAATAAATGCAAACTATTCTATTCATTGAAAACAAATAGTTATACTTATTATGCAATATATTTAGAGGAAATAATCATTGATAATTTATCTTGAAATCCCTATGTCAACAAAAAGTATTTAAAACAAATGTAAAAACCCTTATGATTTATAAAGAGAACATTTTAAATATGTTAAAGGAATATATAGATCAAATGCACCTTACTTTGATGATACATTCGAACAGAATATGAACCATCTGAATGTGATCAATCAACTAAAGAAAACAGATACACTGGAAAACATTCGAAAAAGAGCTGCCACATTCATCACTAGAGAATATTCAAAACTAATTGACGATTTCTATTATTGTGAAAAACAAAAACTTCATAAATTTTCAAATGGTGCGAAGGGGGGTGGCACGAATTTCTTATTTTATCCATTACAGGCGCCTTTTGCGTACATAAGTTTATTGTCCTTTACTCTCATTCTTGTTTTTTTTTCTTTTAGTCTTGAATGTTTTTTTAGAGTTTTAATTTAGATAGTTTAACACAATGTGTTAAAAAATGAAGCCATGAAACATTAGAGGATAAGAAAATAAAATAATAAATTAATAATAATAAATCATAAGGCAATTATGTCCTTTCTAAAATGGACATAAAACACAAAAATAATATAATACGAAATTCAGACAGACAAAGGTTACTATATTTATTTGTTTCCCGTTTGGAATTCCGACTTGGAAGAGGTTGTCTGATGAAGCCCGGAAAACCAGCACTCTGTCTACATTTTTAAATAATATAAAAGTTAAAAGATTATACATAAATTATAGACGTGCCTATGACGCATAATTGTATGTATAGAATGAGCATTTGTAACTGAATAGATAAAAAATAAAAGGTTAGCTTTCTTGCACGTTGAAGGTGATATTCTGAGTTTGATGAAATGTTTTAATGTAAAAAAAAGGGAACTAAACCTAACCCTGACCCTAAAACTAAAAGCTCCAATTTAATCGTAATTATACGAATTTTAAATTGATTTCATTAGTTTTAGTCCCAGGTTAAGCATACTCTAAACACTCAACTTAACATCATTATTAAAAATTATAGATCATTGAAAAAAATTTTGTAAAAAAAGCAAAAAAAAATTGTTTAGGCTCAACAAAAAATCGACCCCATGCCTGCTCCTCAACTTTCAGTTCACCAGTCCAACTCTCAATCATGAGACCACGGAAGTTCGATACATTTGGTGAATTTTAAAAGGTTATGTCAGTAGCTAATAAGTGTTCCTTTAATCCCATTGGATGCTAAAAATAGCTTACTCCGAATAACGACAGCCGCAGAGAACCTGCTATTTGTTCTCCACTACCAATAGACACTCCCTACATTTTATTTCTAAAATTTTGGAATTCCCGAAATTATTGGTTATATTTAAGAATTTGAAAACAATTTCAGCTTATTTATTGCTGTGGGTTTGATACATTCATCTGCAATGTCATTGTACTTGCTTTTTATATTATGGATATTGCTAAAGTTTCGAGGTATGTAACTTGTTCTACTTGACTTCGTATGAGGTTATGAATGTACATTATTTTAAGATTTCTAATACATTTAGAAATATTGTGATTTTTTATCAGAAAACGTCGTTATTTAAGTTTAAATCACAGCAAGAATGATATATATATATATATATATATATATATATATATATATATATATACATGTATATGTATATATAATTTTAAATGCGAATGATAATTGTTATTGATATGATTAAAGAATGAAGTATATCACAGTACTATTTATGCTAAAAAAATGTTCAATTTTCAAAATCGAAATTTTCCCAACACATGTTTGTAGCTGTGCATAGCATGACCATAACATCATTTGAGTACAGCAAAGAGGACAGCACAACAAAATGCTCACATGGACTTATCAGTGATTTGGATGTGGCCGTTTTCAAAGGCCAGATTGATACATATCCAGATAAAAAATTACAAAATATTGGAATTTATATTAAGAAAATTGTTGAAACAGAATTCACACTTGTAAGTTTATAAGTTATAATATTTGTAAATTATCCAATGGAGGAATATGCAATAATATAACTATTTTTAAAATCCTTTTGACTACATGGGAAGTCATAAAGACAATTTTTTATTTTAAAAATTAAATTTTGGAAAGTTTGGACCAAATAATATATATGAAAAAATGTAAAAATCACTTATGTACATTAAGTTAAAATATAGAGCAGTTGAAATGGTCAATGCTTTGAAAAAAAATACATTGCTAAAGCAAAAATAAGGTCATCGCTTTAATAAGACGAAAATGTCACACACGATAAGCCTTTATTTTATTTGCAAAGAGAATAGAGACAGAAACGAGACATTCTAAAATGCCAGCATACACTCACAGAGACGTTTTATATATTACCAAAAAAGTGGCTTTCACATTCAAAACTTTTTCGCGGTTCCAAATTAACATGTGACCAGGCAAGACTAAATCAGAATAAACCTCCAGGTACATACCAGCATTTCTGTTAGCCCGCAAATTTTCAAAAGAAGACAGAAACACATTTTTTTTCGTAAAAAGTGCGTGCAATGCCACTTGCATCAACCAGACTAACCAATTGTCGTCTTTAAGTTTACGTCAAAGCTCAAAGTTGGCTTTCTTTGTAGAAGTCGCTTTCATTTATACACAATCGCTTTCTAACTTTTCCCAAGCTAATATATAGATTTAACGTTTTGGATCCTGTAAGACCGATTATCTAAACATGTTTTAAAAATATGCAAAATATTGACACTTTTTTAGACACTTCAACAACCATAACATTATGGTTGCTAGTGATCATGGCCTGTGCTAAGGCATATAATCTAGTCAACATTGAGTAAAAACCTTTTTTTTTCTTCAGTACAATGTGACTCTAAAACAACGAGGCTAGAACTTCAAGTTTTACATCGTTCATTTAAAATCTCTCATTCCTAAATCCTAAAACTATTCTCTTGAATTCTCTTTGTGTTCGGTATCTAGTAAATGGATAACATGTAAACAGGGTATTAGTATTAGTCTCACAAACCATTATGGTCGGTATCTACTTTGATTAAACACAGAGGAGAAATTAAGTTTGTATACTTACTTATTATTGTATACGTTTGTTGGCCAATGAGACCGCATTTTTATATGCTTCTTTTTTTTGGGCAGGCAAATTACCTGAAACATGACATGATTTCTACCACAAAAATTTAATCAAAGTTATAAAAAAATGCATGTAATTAATTAGCAACAATAATAAAATAATTGAATACATTTATGGACACTATTGTGGTGAATTTTTTTTAATTGAAAATTGTACAAAATTAAAATTGAATTCAATAACCAATACTGAAACCTATAATTTCAGAGTAATGTTTATAATTTAATTTTTTTCCCCTTTTCCTTTAGTGTTATATTGTAAAAAAATTGAATGGAGTGCTCAAAGTCTCTTTATTGTGATTCCCTTCCATAAATAAAAGGTTATTTGATCTAGCATATTTAAGTAATTATTTTTCGAGATAAAATTTATGTTTTCAAGAAATGGAAAGTTATTAAAATTATTTATTTAAGTTAAAAAGGCTCATATTTATATCAATCTCTGTCAAAAAAAGTTTAAACATTATTGGAATAAAACATTCATTTGTTAATGTTCATGATTATAAAAGTTAAATAATACTGAAGACACATTTGTACAGTCCCTCCCTCCCCGTATGCTCAACAATAATAAGTATTCTGAAATTTACCTTATAAATAAAACTAGTATATTCCACTTACTCTTAAGCCAATAAATTTGAATTAAGTCAGATTAACATATAAACGTATAGTGTATTTATACATGTTTTTAAATTGTTCTAATTTTTATTGAAGTATAATATAGGTTAAAACAATTTAATTAAAAAGAGATGGAAGTTGTAACTGGTTGCTTTTATATATGTTTTGTAGGCGTTCTCACATAAGACATACTTTCGTGCAATAAATCATTGTACTATTGTCAACAAAATAACTTTTAATACGAAAACTATGTACACAAATATAAAATTAAGGTTACACTTAGTGGAAACATAATGACACCGTTCAGCCATCTTGAAACACTCTAGAACTTTCCTTCGCTCTTTCACTGAGCACTCAGTCATCAAACTCGTGATTCACACGTGACAGAAGTACATGCATATTATTCTTTCTGACCATTTAAAAATGTATCTATATATTGTGAATGCATATTACGTTTCATCAAGATCAATCCACATGTGAGATAACTTTGTGTACCTGATTAGTCCCTATATATTTCAAAAACATTATATTACTATCATTTTACTCCAAAATGTTAATTACAAATAAATTCAGTCCATGTAAATTTGTATTAAATGGAGAATATTAAATGAAAAACGTTACCAACAAGATTAAGTTTCTTATTTGTAATCTATCTTTAATTATTTTTTTTAAAATAAACAAAAAATAATTAATGTAGCCATACATTACAAAATAAATAACCAAGGGCCCTTTCTGTCATACTTATGTATGAAATTAAAGATGTAATTTCACATTCCTTCACTTTTTATTTTTTTATAAAATATTGTCTTTTTTTTTGTTGTCAATATTAAAACAGTTTAGCAAACTTAACTTGGAGAAGGAATGTTCGATTTCAAATCACAGCAGCTTTGACTGTAAAAGTTTGAACGAATATAAGTTTGAATTTACAATAAAAATCAGAGTTTCAAGAGAACTCAGCGGAGCAAAGATAAGGGGTTAGGCTTTCGGCTTTCACTAGAGGTTGTGGAGTGCGTTCCCTGTAAGAGTGACGGTTCGGTGTTGGAGGTTGGAGCGGATGATATCTTTGGGTTGGTGCTGTTTTAGGGTAGTGGATGGTTGGGGGGTTTTTTTTTTGGTATTGTTTGGGATCCATGGCTGCGTGCGTGCGTGGCGTGAGTGCGTGCGTGAGTGAGTGCGTGCGTGAGTGAGTGAGTGCGTGCGTGCGTGAGTGCGTGCGTGCGTGCGTGCGTGCGTGCGTGCGTGAGTGCGTGCGTGCGTGCGTGAGTGCGTGCGTGAGTGAGTGCGTGCGTGCGTGCGTGAGTGCGTGAGTGCGTGCGTGAGTGCGTGCGTGAGTGAGTGAGTGCGTGCGTGCGTGCGTGCGTGCGTGAGTGCGTGCGTGCGTGCGTGCGTGCGTGCGTGAGTGCGTGCGTGCGTGAGTGCGTGAGTGCGTGCGTGAGTGCGTGCGTGAGTGCGTGCGTGAGTGCGTGCGTGAGTGCGTGCGTGCGTGAGTGCGTGAGTGAGTGCGTGCGTGCGTGCGTGCGTGAGTGAGTGCGTGAGTGACGTGAGTGCGTGCGTGAGTGGTGAGTGAGTGCGTGAGTGCGTGAGTGCGTGAGTGCGTGAGTGCGTGCGTGAGTGCGTGAGTGCGTGAGTGCGTGCGTGCGTGCGTGAGTGAGTGAGTGCGTGAGTGCGTGCGTGCGTGCGTGAGTGCGTGAGTGCGTGAGTGCGTGAGTGCGTGCGTGCGTGAGTGCGTGCGTGAGTGAGTGCGTGCGTGCGTGAGTGCGTGCGTGCGTGAGTGAGTGCGTGCGTGAGTGCGTGAGTGCGTGAGTGCGTGCGTGCGTGAGTGCGTGCGTGAGTGAGTGCGTGAGTGCGTGCGTGAGTGCGTGCGTGAGTGAGTGCGTGAGTGCGTGAGTGCGTGAGTGAGTGCGTGCGTGAGTGAGTGCGTGAGTGCGTGCGTGCGTGAGTGAGTGCGTGCGTGAGTGCGTGAGTGCGTGAGTGCGTGCGTGAGTGCGTGCGTGAGTGAGTGCGTGCGTGCGTGAGTGCGTGCGTGAGTGCGTGCGTGAGTGCGTGACGTGCGTGCGTGCGTGCGTGAGTGCGTGAGTGCGTGAGTGAGTGAGTGCGTGCGTGCGTGAGTGAGTGAGTGCGTGCGTGCGTGAGTGAGTGCGTGAGTGCGTGAGTGCGTGCGTGAGTGCGTGCGAGGTGCGTGCGTGCGTGCGTGAGTGCGTGAGTGAGTGAGTGCGTGAGTGAGTGCGTGAGTGCGTGAGTGCGTGCGTGCGTGAGTGAGTGCAGTGCGTGCGTGAGTGCGTGCGTGCGTGACGTGCGTGAGTGAGTGCGTGCGTGCGAGTGAGTGAGTGCGTGCGTGAGAGCGTGCGTGGTGCGTGCGTGCGTGCGTAGCGTGCGTGAGTGCGTGCGAGTGAGTGCGTGAGTGCGTGCTGTGCGTAGCGTGCCAGCTGCATGCTGCCGTGCCAGCGTGCGTGCGTGCAGTGCGTGCTGATGCGTGCGAGCTAGCGTGCGTGCTGATCTATCTATCTATCTATCTATCTATCTATCTATCTATCTATCTATCTATCTATCTATCTATCTATCTATCTATCTATCTATCTATCTATCTATCTATCTATCTATCTATCTATCTATCTATCTATCTATCTATCTATCTATCTATCTATCTATCTATCTATCTATCTATCTATCTATCTATCTATCTATCTATCTATCTATCTATCTATCTATCTATCTATCTATTATCTATCTATCTATCTATCTATCTATCTATCTATCTATCTATCTATCTATCTATCTATCTATCTATCTATCTATCTATCTATCTATCTATCTATCTATCTATCTATCTATCTATCTATCTATCTATCTATCTATCTATCTATCTATCTATCTATCTATCTATCTATCTATCTATCTATCTATCTATCTATCTATCTATCTATCTATCTATCTATCTATCTATCTATCTATCTATCTATCTATCTATCTATCTATCTATCTATCTATCTATCTATCTATCTATCTATCTATCTATCTATCTATCTATCTATCTATCTATCTATCTATCTATCTATCTATCTATCTATCTATCTATCTATCTATCTATCTATCTATCTATCTATTATCTATCTATCTATCTATCTATCTATCTATCTATCTATCTATCTATCTATCTATCTATCTATCTATCTATCTATCTATCTATCTATCTATCTATATCTATCTATCTATCTATCTATCTATCTATCTATCTATCTATCTATCTATCTATCTATCTATTATCTATCTATCTATCTATCTATCTATCTATCTATCTATCTATCTATCTATCTATCTATCTATCTATCTATCTATCTATCTATCTATCTATCTATCTATCTATCTATCTATCTATCTATCTATCTATCTATCTATCTATCTATCTATCTATCTATCTATCTATCTATCTATCTATCTATCTATCTATCTATCTATCTATCTATCTATCTATCTATCTATCTATCTATCTATCTATCTATCTATCTATCTATCTATCTATCTATTATCTATCTATCTATCTATCTATCTATCTATCTATCTATCTATCTATCTATCTATCTATCTATCTATCTATCTATCTATATCTATCTATCTATCTATCTATCTATCTATCTATCTATCTATCTATCTATCTATCTATCTATCTATCTATCTATCTATCTATCTATCTATCTATTATCTATCTATCTATCTATCTATCTATCTATCTATCTATCTATCTATCTATCTATCTATCTATCTATTATCTATCTATCTATCTATCTATCTATCTATCTATCTATCTATCTATCTATCTATCTATCTATCTATCTATCTATCTATCTATCTATCTATCTATCTATCTATCTATCTATCTATCTATCTATCTATCTATCTATCTATCTATCTATCTATCTATCTATCTATCTATCTATCTATCTATCTATCTATCTATCTATCTATCTATCTATCTATCTATCTATCTATCTATCTATCTATCTATCTATCTATCTATCTATCTATCTATCTATCTATCTATCTATCTATCTATCTATCTATCTATCTATCTATCTATCTATCTATCTATCTATCTATCTATCTATCTATCTATCTATCTATCTATCTATCTATCTATCTATCTATCTATCTATCTATCTATCTATCTATCTATCTATCTATCTATCTATCTATCTATCTATCTATCTATCTATCTATCTATCTATCTATCTATCTATCTATCTATCTATCTATCTATCTATCTATCTATCTATCTATCTATCTATCTATCTATCTATCTATCTATCTATCTATCTATCTATCTATCTATCTATCTATCTATCTATCTATATCTATCTATCTATCTATCTATCTATCTATCTATCTATCTATCTATCTATCTATCTATCTATCTATCTATCTATCTATCTATCTATCTATCTATCTATCTATCTATCTATCTATCTATCTATCTATCTATCTATCTATCTATCTATCTATCTATCTATCTATCTATCTATCTATCTATCTATCTATCTATCTATCTATCTATCTATCTATCTATCTATCTATCTATCTATC
>CALYLW010001721.1:120473-143457 GCA_944989445.1 Ampullaceana balthica | reverse complement strand
AATATATTCGGTGCCGGTGGCCCCAAAAGTCTTTTCTTCGTATATGTTTAAGATATTTTCCCATTCAATTTTCACGATCTTGAGGAATATATCTAATCTATGAGATAACTGAAATAAATGACGCAGGTTTTTGAAATGACACCATGGTCACTAAACAATGCAAAGGAAGTGGGACCGTCCTAATGTCGTCATCCGTTATAATAGCTGTATATATATTAGTATTCGCGTATAAATACTGAGAAAATTAATGGATCATTGACGCCATCTTAATATACATAACAAAACTTAAGGGTCTACTATATTTTAATACTGCGATAGGCACTGAACTCCTAAACTCCTTATCAACTTTGTCACCCTTGGGCAGGGGCCCAAAATTCATTTTTAGTAAATGTTCAATATTTTCATCAGTTACATGTCAATAATTAGAGACATATAAATATAAAGATGTATGTAATATTGAAATTTATTCAAATAAAATGTCTTGTCGCGACTTTAATTCTGCGATAAATTAGGACCCTGGGCCATAATGTAGTTTTATGCTTATATGAGAGTATATATAAAATAAGTTATATGGACGTAGCTACCCGAGTAAATGAATGACCCATGAGACCAAAATTTGTATACAAAACAACTGCTCAGCCACTGTATATTAAAATACATCATAGGGACACAGAAATTCAAATTACCATTCCTTCGGGCACTTGTGAGCCCCTAATGTCTTTTTCTTCGTAATAATGTGTTGAGATAGTAGTTTTCGCCCATTTAACATCATAAGAAACAGAGACAGATCTTAGTAAGGAATAATATCTATGATGGTAAAGAAAAAACTGAATAAACAAAAATATGTAAACAACAGCCAAAATTTTTTAATTTAATGGAAATCTTTCACCGAATGGGCCCAGGCCCCTAAATTTCATTTTTTATATCAGTATATAGCTATAATAATATTACTAAAGGGCACTGAACTCCTAATCTCCATTCCCTCGGAGCTGGTGGGCCCAAATCTTATTTTTACTGCACGGTAACAATTTAATTCCCCATTCAATTTTACACGATATTGAGAAATTTAGCTTGAGTACAATGGCAATAAAAAAAATTAATTATCACTCATTTTTTGGCTGGGCCTCTTAATATCGTTTTCCTTTTGTAAGTTTTTAATTATTAATTTATGTAACAGTTTGCTATTAAACTTGGACTACACTTCCCCGAAGTTTTATGGCATAATTCTTTAAAACATACCAATCTTTGGTTTCTCTTCAATTTATTCATTTTTAAAGAGATCGTTGCAACTACACGACTGGTCTGCTAGTTTACAATAAAAAGAATAATATTTTTTAAAAAAAAATTCGATGTCTGTATGACGTAACTTTTTATCTAGAAGTTACAGTCTACACAAACATAGATGGAAACATCGTTTTTCTTGTTTTTGTCGTTTTTTTTTTTTAAATTGTTTTATTTTTTAACTTTAAAGTTGACTGATTCAAGCAATTACATGAATAAAAAAAAATATTTTAAGCGCTATAGGACAATAGTTACAGCTTTTCAAACGCTTGCAAAACATTTATTTCGTAGGACCTCACTTATAATGAAATCATTATGTTAATTATTGAGTAAGGCAATAAAGATTTTTTTTAATATTGAATTAAATTATGCATGAATGTTTTTTTTTGGTTGTTTTTTCTTCACGATACACTTTATGTTACTGGCGACAACAGCTTAGGCCTATCTTCATTTTGCTTTTGAATAAACATATGCATAGCGCCTTTCCCTTTTTAAAAAATATCTAATATTCACGATCTGCCAAATAGCTAAAAGAATAGGCCAATACGAAAAAGTGTGTAAAACATCCTGTTTGACTTCCCCTAATTTGCTTATCCGGAACTTTATCTGTATCTCAGTTTCCTTTTGAGCGTCCTTAAGACATTTTGTAAAGAAACTGTTTGTTCCTAGAAGCGCACTTCATTTTTATTCTTTAAATACAGCGCAATTCTTTTTACCTGGTTACTCTTAAAACAGTGTCACACTGAGCTCGGTCCAGTGATAGGTGACCAGACTTTTCCCCTCTACCACCCCCCCAGTGTTATGAAACAAAGTTGAGTTAAGACAGATTCAGTCTGTAAATGTTTGTCGCGTTTGAAAATAATCAATACTGTTAGTTATGTCTCATATATAAGGGATTTATAGTCAAAAACTTTGTTTTTACGTGTTGGTTTTATTACCTGTGTTACTCTTAAAACAGTACGGTCAACCTTGTTGGATTTCGCCAATGTTGGATTGTCCGCTTTCCGTACCTGCATCTATTGTTATGAAGCACGGATTGTGTTCGTTTAAACTGCATTCAAAAGAACCTCTGACCTCGTCACTCCCTATTATTTTATTCTCAAGCAGCCGTATTTCTTGTAAAAGGCAAAAATATAAACGAGTTGCACAAAGTTGCGAATGGTGGCAACCTTGCTGGATTAGGCCAATCTTTACAGAATCAACGAATCAGATTTTGCAACTTTAAAAACACATTTTTGGTCACTATAAAATAAACTCCAAAACGACCAGAGCGCAAACTTTGTGAACCATTGAAGACCAACTGTATGATCAGCTTTTACAATTCTACTCTACAACGAAAGTTAAGTACCCCCAGTGGATACATGGCTAATCTTCCGAGAAACGGTCAAATGCCAATTCACAATTTATACAAACTATAAAGCCCTTTCAAGTAAAAAAAAGAGATTGATTCTTTACCATGGTGTAAAGGAAGTTCTCAATAAAAGTCACCTGCCAAATATCCTGAAGACGTTTCATGTCAACACAAATTTCGATGGCCATTTTGTCAGAGATAAGACAGACACAATCTCTGAACGTTGTTATTGGAAGAGAATGAAGAATGACGTTCACCAATATGTCAAAGTCTAACAAAATGGTTTTTCCTAAAGCCTAAATCCCAGCAAGAAGGCACACCACTGAACAATATGACAGTGCATACCACATCTGTACATGCCTCAACCAGGTGCACTCCTTTTGAAATTATGTATGGACGAAAAGCAAAGCTACCTACGGATCTCAGGCCAGCGGTAGATGGAACATTTTTACCATTAACTTATTTGAACAATGTCAACGCCGATGTATTGAACACACTTACAGCAATTTAAAAAATGCTGAATCTAACCGTAAGTACCAATATTCACCCAGCGCAGTCGCATCAAGAGTGCACCATAGATCGCAGAAATACAAGCAACCAAGAAATAACTGATGATTCCTTAGTTTATATAATCCTTAATGAAAGACGCTTATGATGGCTAGGGCGCGTGAAAAGAATGAGACCATGTCACATCCCCAAGGACCTCCTATGTGGAGAACTGGTATCGGGAAAGAGGAAGACAAGTCGCCCACGTCTCCAATTTAAAGATGTCTGCCAGAGGGACTTGAAAGCAACAAGAATAAGGACAAGTGACTGGGAGTGTAAAGCAGGAGCCCGATCTATATGGCAGACAGTTGTCAAAGAGAACGTACAAGTAGCCGAAGAGCGCAGGATGGACGACGCTATAGACAGAAGAGCTAGCAGAAAGGCCAAAACATTGGGAAGCACAGACCTTGTTTGCACCATCGTCTCGCGAGACGGAAGGATCCTGATGACGATGATATCAAGAATCATCGCCGCATTCATCGCATGGGTTCGAAGATGGAACCCTGAAGGATTGATCCCTACCTCCTGGTAGAATCATTGAACAAGGGAAGAGTTAAGCTAAAAATATATCGACTGACAAAATACTCAGAAACACCTACAATGTCAGTAACCTAAAAGTTTACAGCAATAAACAAGGTTCTTCACCCAATCAGTGCCCAGATGATTCTGTTAAAGGTACTGTTAATGGGAGTCTACAACAAAAGGAACAAGAGAGCACAGGTGAAGAAACAGACATAATAGTGATACAACCTGTCCTGAAACAAATGCAGATTAGGACTTTTAACCCACTAACAATTTCAAGAAGAAAGTGTCTTAGCATAACTATGGCCTTACTTTTGAAAATATTGTATATTGTGGCCGCACTAGTGATCTTGAACAACCCTGGCGTATATATTAAACGAAAAAAAGGGGGGGGGTCGGTTACTTCATGGCCATAAGCTACATTCTAAAAGGAACAGAGGACAACTACATCCTCCTCAGAGATAGAGTAATTCAACACATGAACTCTGGCATTACATAACGAACTACATAAATACTTGAATCAAAATGTGGAATGGGTTGCCTGAGGAAAGCAGAAAAACCAACACTATCAATATTTAAAACTCTAATAACAATGCATGACTAGACATAAACCAATGATAAGCGTAGGACGTAATAATCTTCTGTATAGAAGAAGCGTCTGTAAATGATAAGATAAGATAAGACAAGGGTAAGGAATCCAAAGCATTCGCACGCTTTGAAGAGCAACACATATAACCACGCGTAAATTATTGTTTTAAAATAATCATGTAGTGCTTGTTTAAGTTAATATTAAATGAAAAAAAAAGAAAAACTCCGATTCCATAAATATTTGTATAGACTATAGACTGTAATTTTTTATCTTGAACCGTCAAAATTATATAAGAATTTCAACCATCGTAAACTATTTTATAATTATTATTTTATTTTAATTAAAACCATTTTGCTACTTAAGAAAAGAGTCTAATGTCGCTGACAGAGCTAAAACATGAAGAGAAAGTTTTAAAAGTCAATAATCAATTTTTTACTATATATCCCCATGTTGTCAAAGGGGTATATTCTGGCATTAGGGGGTATATTCTGGCCTAGGCCAGTTTAACCCCGGGGGAATATTCTGGCCTAGGCCAGATTATACCCGGGTATATTCTGGTCAGGGGTTTAATCTGGCCTGTTACACCGGCATACAGTTATTTCTTCGTGTTCGGTTTTTTGATGAATCCAATCCCGTAGTACAGACACTTTATGAGCAAGGAACCAATGGACTATTTAGTAACAAGTAACAAACTTATATAAGCTGCTAGCAATCATTTTATTTAAAGAGACGCTGGCTGGATAGGGCCCCAGTTTGAATTGCAGCCAGGGGCCCCGTGCAGTCTAAATCCGCCACTGGTTGGGTGGGTGTGTTGGGTGGGTGTGTTGAGTGGGGGTGGATAACAGTGGTGTGTTGGGTGGGAGTGTTGGGTGGGTGTGTTGAGTGCGGGTTGAAACAGTGGTGTGTTGGGTGGGTGTGTTGGGTGGGTGTGTTGGGTGGTTGTGTTGGGTGGGTATATTGGGTGGGTGTGTTGGGTGGATGTGTTGGGTGGGTGTGTTGAGTGGGGGTGGATAACAGTGGTGTGTTGGGTGGGTGTGTTGGGTGGGTGTGTTGGGTGGGTGTGTTGAGTGGGTGTGTTGGGTGGGTGTGTTTGGTGGGTGTGTTTTGGGTGGGTGTGTTGGGTGGATGTGTTGGGTGGCTGTGTTGTATGGGTGTGTTGGGTGGGTGTGTTGGGTGGGTGTGTTGAGTGGGGGGATATCAGTGGTGTGTTGGGTGGGTGTGTTTTGTGGGTGTGTTGGGTGGGTGTGTTTGGTGGGTGTGTTTTGGGTGGGTGTGTTGGGTGGGTGTGTTGAGTGGGTGTGTTGGGTGGGTGTGTTGGGTGGGTGTGTTGGGTGGGTGTGTTGGATGGGTGTGTTGAGTGGATGTGTTGGGTGTGTGTGTTGGATGGGTGTGTTGAGTGGGTGTGTTTGGTGGTTGTGTTGGGTGGGTGTGTTGGGTGTTGTTTTCTATGTTTTTATGAAACATTTCTGGCACATAGCTTAAAGTGCATGTAAATTATAAGCAACACTAGGTTGTTATGGGGCGCCATGGCGCCTGCGGCTCCCACTGTTTTAGGGCACCTACGGCGCCCACCTTTTTCAAAAGATAAACTAACTTGTCCTTGTATGATAAAATACGTAATATTAAACTTCCTGAAATTTAGGGGTTGTAGGGCGCCCATGGCGCCCATTTTTTTAAAAAACTGCACGTCCTGTCTGTGCTGTCCGTGACGGTACTAATTTTAGAAAGCAGCGCACAAAATTATTGCACCAAAAAAATAACACTGAGTGAGTGAGTCAGTCAGCACTGTTTACAACACAAATCAAACGCTGACGTCAAAGGTTCGTGCGTTGTTTGGTTAATGTTAATCTGGAAACCAAAATTATTATGATTTTTAAGTCTATATTTTCAATTTAAAAAAATAGCAGAGTGATGTCCCTTAGCGTTAGGGACTGACTCAGTCAGTGATAATTGAGGGTGTTTATTTATATAGATTAGATACTTCGGACAAAACATTAACAAAATCTTGCCACACAAGTTAGTTCTATATTTAATTCGCCCTTTGTACTTCACAGCTGTAAGCAATGTTTCTGCGAGCGATGCATCCAGCTTTGTTACGACTCCATGGAACAAAGCTCTACTCAACGGTCTGAGCTAAGGGTCAGTTGTTCACATCATTTTTATAATAATATTTTTTTATATATTGTAACTCTAGCTTTGGACTCTACTTGAGAAAAGCAACGTAAACCTACGGCCAATAATCCTGAACTATGCTATCTTCTTAATTCTTTCTGTTAAAACTTTCAGTAATAGTCAACACGTAACATTCACTCATCGACTGTCGGATTTCTTTACTTTCAATTTTGCTGATCCTGACGTTGTTCTCAGGCTCCCAGAAACAACATTTCCTATGTGACTTGTCTTGATTTGTCGTACTGAGTATTCAAGAGATCCTGTGCCATTGACATCGTTATGGCCATTGACATCGTTATGGCCATTGACACCCTTATGGCCATTGACATCATTATGGCCATTGACATCCTTATGGCCATTGACATCCTTATGACCATTGAAATCCTTATGGCCATTGACATCCTTATGGCCATTGACATCCTTATGGCCATTGACATCCTTATGGCCATTGACATCCTTATGGCCATTGACATCCTTATGGCCATAAAGAAATGCTAATCACCTCAAGTCTCGAAAGATAATGAAAGTCCAATATTTAGCGTTTTTTTCAGTGTTGGTGTAGTCATGGCTGTTGCCGTCATGAAGGTGAGAGTCTGGGGGTACTCTACCGCTAAGATGACTTCCACCCATCACTGTGGCGCTACTGATCATGTAGGGCTTTGGCCTGCCTAACCACATCCTTCCACTCAGTCCTAATTAATGTCTTTATTCTTAAACATTAGATGCCCAGTTGCTTAAGACTTTAGATCTTTTTAAACATCGTCCATCCATCTAAGCCTTGGCCTTCCCTTGAGCCGTTTTAATCTGGAGTTTTCGGTGGTGCATTTTCTCCTCCGTCATTTGTCAATATTGGAAAGTGTCCTTTAAAAAAAAATTCGGCTACTATCGTGGGATCCTGATATAGTCAGTAGAGTTCATGATTGGTTCATATTCTCCATTCGTATTTATCTTTTGTTGGTCCATATATTTTCCTGAGAACTTTCCCCTCCCATGTATTTAACAGACACGATGGCTAATGTATGATCCAAAATGTTTCAACTCATATAACGACTTAGCGGCTGATTCAGTTAAACTACTCATGTCTTAGATTTGTGGCCCGTGCAGAGATGAAGTAGCCCGGCAGTCTTGCAGGGGAGCAACTCGTGGTCTGTGGTCGGAGTTTCTAGGACTGAGAAGAGCGGCAAGGGCCGAACAAGGGAAGCCACTCACACCTGTGAATGCCAGCAAGCAACCAGATTTTCAGAACATGTACGTCTTTGACCTTAAAACGTCTCGAAACTAGTCAAGCATAATTAATTTTTCATGTCCTCAAACAAGGAAATCAACCAAATCATCATGTGTAACGCATCGTACATTTTTACACTCTCATACATTCTTATACACTCTCAAACAAAAAATTGTTTCTTTTGAGGAATGCTTAATTTCTACATTCAAAATTGTACACATTGAACCAGCTTGACATTAGTGCTAGTTAATTGTTTTGTTTTTACATTTCTTACCTGGGAATTATATGAGAGACAAGACTTCGTCTTTTAATTAATTTTTGTCAATCATACGCCTTAGTTTCATATCTTACATCTAAATATAATATAAATACTCATTGCTTTTAGGCAATGAGCAAATTACATTGAAATCTTTGAAACACAATTTATATGTTTATTTAATTAATTATTTTTTCCCCGTTTTTTTGTGATGCGTCTGCAGGAGAAGGCCAAAACGTCTATTTCACGGCTTCGTCCTCGCTCTCAAGCACATTTCTTGTTTCAGTATTATTGACAATAATTAAAAACGTATGAAAAATTATAACTTTAGAAATGACAAATTTATTTTTCCTCTTCTGCTCCAACAACTCTACATAAAAAAAAAGAAAACCCTAGCTTTAAAGACGTTTCGAGCGTCCCAGGTGGAGCTAAATATTATCACATGACCTTAACACACTTACAGCTGCAATTTCCGAGTTAATTTTTTTCCTGGATCCCATGCTGTGTTTCAAACAGATTATATGATAATAGGGGCGCGATGGTCTAAGTCACTCTAAGTGGTAGCGCACTGGACTGTCGATCCCAGGCAGATCCCGAGTCGCGGAGCATTGTGCTTGCCACACATTCTCCTGCTCGTTAATGGTGGCTAAAAACTTGTGAACGCTACATCACTTGCCCCATAGTCCGCCATGGACTGGAAAGGAGGTCATGGACCGGAAAGGGGGTCATATAATTAAATCAATTACCTTATGCAACTATTAATCATTTTTACACTAATAAATTCATGAATGAAACGTGAAAACTAGAGTTTTATAATAATTTGAAAATGTCTTACCTGCAAAATTATCTTAACATGCTATTTTATTCTTCATATAACAAGCTGAACACTTCGGAGGATACGCCTTTGAGTATATAAAACTTTGAGTATTTACCACCTTTGATGATTTATCATCTTTGAGAAATTAACGTTTTTTAAAATTCCTTCACGAGTAGGTTTGACGTCACTCCAGGACTCGAGATCCTCTGTGTCAAGTTTATGTCTGAGCTCCACCACCAGCTGGAGAAACAGTCCAAAAACTCTTTTCTGTCGAGTTACCTCCACTTGAACAATTATGGACAGCGCCATAATAAGGTGACTAAGGCTGTCAATATTGTTGAAAAACAAAACTTAGAAAAAGTTCGAAAAGCCGCAAAATTTTCGTCGTCAAGACCACTATACAAAGCAAAATAGCCACCAGCCATCCATGAACCTCATTTCATATACATGCAGTAGCCAACGGTATGCACCCAGTAACATGCTATTGTGAACTTAAATGCACAAAAATTTTTTATTCCTGAAATGCATTCGTCAGAGTCATAAAGTAAAACTACAGTAAACTAAATATTAAACAAAATGTCAACAACAATGACGTTACGCTCAGTCAGGTCATACGGGCCAACAGCTTGAATGTTAATGTTCGCTAGACGGCGGTCAGCAGTGCCAAGGAAGTGGGGGCACTGAGTGGACCACGAATTTTTTGTTTGTTATTACAGTGAAAATCATTGAATGACTGAAATATTTTTTGTTTGGGTAAAACCCAATAATAGATGAGTTTTTTTTAAAAAGTATGGTGGGGACAGGAGTGGAGGGATTAGTGAGTTGGTAGATAAACAACATTGGCTCGTTTCAACTGGTGGTTACTCAATGTTGTGGGTGTATTTCAAAGCAAAGTTAGCGTACTGTCATATAATAAAAGCAAGGGTGTTATTATTAACAACACAAAACACCGCATGCCTTTCATTTCCAGCCTCTCTTAATTCTCGGCAGCGTGATCGTGTTTTCCTTATTTGATTCTTTCAAAGAACCAAAATCTTTTTGTGTTAAAGCAATTTTTGTTTCATGCTCAGAGAAAAAAGATGTATCAAAATACATTGTCGTTTGTAGGGACCGTATTTTCTTTCCCGTTGACAGATATTTCTTCTAAGCGTTTTCGCGTTTAATGTATAACGCATCACGTATTTCAAACAAAAAACTTTTCTTATGATAAATTGTTTGCGAGCCGCAATGTCAACACAGAAGAGCTGCACGTGGCTCCCGAGCTGCATTTCGGCCACCGTTGGTATAGACATTGCAGCTACATTTTCACGGGTACCCGGGATCAATTTTACTACCCGGGTAATTGCCACGGCAACGTGTACCCGTTGACAGGCCTAAAGGTAACACCATCGAAAGAACAAAAAATTTACACACTATCGTGCTAGCCGAGACTTGGGTGCATTTGTTTGTGGCAGTGTTTGATGTCTGATCTCTGACTTAAATTTTACCCCTTCCAGCAGTCCACCAAGAAGGTCAAGGAATGCCAGTCCTGCGGACGGCCACTCTCCGTGCTGACCGATATAAGAGACTGCGCCTTGTGCGACAAGCCGTTCTGCATGGTGTGCACCTACAAGACACTGCAGCTGTATCTACCGACGGGGACTGACCTCAAGGGTCACTTGGACATCAAGCAAATCAAGTTTCATGTACTAGCAGACGGACAGGTGAGTCGATGGGGAATGGTCCCTACCTGTCTTGGACAAAGTGAGTAACTGTCGCTTGGGAAATGAAAATCATTTAATCATTTTTGTCAGGCATCAAGTTTGTAAACGTATTGGGTTAGGGGGGGGGGTGGTTTCACTGAAAAGTTTAAAAGCTAATTGTTTATTTCGTACCTTTTCTTTTTATACTCAGGTGTACAAATATTTTTTACATCTTTGATGTACATAGAGTTACATGTATTGAACATGAAAATTAGTTTGCAAATTTGACAATTTCATTTGTCTCGTGATATAAGTTTTATTTTTTATTTGCCGTTTCATTCACACGTTCAACGTATTTTGTTTGGTTTCGTTTCATACCATGTGATATGACTTTTGATGACCCCTACCCCCTCCCCCAACAATCACATATTAATGTTTAAATTTGACTCCAGACTGAATTCGATGGCATTGAGGCCAGTGAGACGTACCGGGTATGTGCAGACTGTGAGGAATTGGCCAGGAGGAATCTGAAGATCATTGAGTTCAACAACAAGATCGTGGAGGTGGAGCAAGAGATGTTTGATTTACAGAGACAGATAGACCACGCCCTCTCGTATGTAAGTCACACCTTTGGTCAGCTGAACACGCCCTCTAGTATGTCAAGCCAAACCTTTAGTCAGTTGGCCACGCCCTCTCGTATGTTAGTTGAACGTGTGGTCAGTTGACCACGCCCTCTCATATTTTAGTTGAACGTGTGGTCAGTTGACCACGCCCTCTCGTATGTAAGTCGAACCTTTGGTCAGTGACCAAGCTCTCTCGTATGTAAGTCAAACCTTTGGTGAGCTGAACACGCCCTCTAGTATTTCAAGCCAAACCTTTTTGTCAGTTGACCACACCCTCACGTATATAAGTTAAACGTGTAGTCAGTTGACCACGCCCTCTCACATGGAATTTAAATCTTTTGTCAATTGACCACGCCCCGCTATACATATACTATGTAACATTGAGCAATAATAAAATCAAGTAAAATGACTTATCTTGCCGAACGATGTAATTTACATTCCAATTAGTAAAAATACAAGGCGAATGTAACACTGTCAGCATTGTCCAGTATTAAAATTTGTTGAATCTTTAAAAAAAATTCATAAAGACTAAATATCTCCACGTTTCTGTTGATAGGAGCCACATTTCTACAGAATGCAACGTTCGAGGTCGGCGATGAGCATCAATAACATGACTGAATTAGATGACATGGTATGTATAGCCCAGGAGTGGTAAGCGGGGTAATTAGATGACATGGTATGTATAGCTTAGAAGTGGTAAGCGGGGTAATTAGATGACATGGTATGTATAGCTCAGAAGTGGTAAGCGTGGTAATTAGATGACATGGTATGTATAGCCCAGAAGTGGTAAGCGGGGTAATTAGATGACATGGTAGGTATAGCTCAGAAGTGGTAAGCGTGGTAATTAGATGACATGGTATGTATAGCTTAGAAGTGGTAAGCGGGGTAATTAGATGACATGGTATGTATAGCTCAGAAGTGGTAAGCGTGGTAATTAGATGACATGGTACGTATAGCTCAGAAGTGGTAAGCGTGGTAATTAGATGACATGGTATGTATAGCTTAGAAGTGGTAAGCGGGGTAATTAGATGACATGGTATGTATAGCTCAGAAGTGGTAAGCTGGGTAATTAGATGACATGGTAGGTATAGCTCAGAAGTGGTAAGCGAGGGTAATTAGATGACATGGTATGTATAGCTCAGAAGTGGTAAGCGGGGTAATTAGATGAAATGGTAGGTATAGCTTAGAAGTGGTAAGCGTGGTAATTAGATGACATGGTAGGTATAGCCCAGAAGTGGTAAGAGTGGTAATTAGATGACATGGTATGTATAGCTTAGAAGTGGTAAGCGTGGTAATTAGATGACATGGTAGGTATAGCCCAGAAGTGGTAAGCGTGGTAATTAGATGACATGGTAGGTATAGCTCAGAAGTGGTAAGCGAGGTAATTAGATGACATGGTATGTATAGCTCAGAAGTGGTAAGCGTGGTAATTAGATGACATGGTATGTATAGCTAAGAAGTGGTAAGCGGGGTAATTAGATGACATGGTATGTATAGCTCAGAAGTGGTAAGCGGGGTAATTAGATGACATGGTATGTATAGCTCAGAAGTGGTAAGCGTGGTAATTATATGACATGGTATGTAAAGCTCTGTAGTGGGTAATAGGGGTAATAGTTTGGTTTTAGTTGATCTTACTGCCATGTTTTTACCAACAGAGCGGAAACTTAAAGATGGCCAACAAGTTGTATGACCGTTACATGAGGACCTACGACAGTCTTACTCACATGAGCCCCGAGACCCAGGGACAGAAGGCTTTACACAAACATATCAAACAGGTGAAGACCAATGTTGGCTCCAAAGTTTGTTAGTCTGTGTGCAAAGAAAAAAACTCAACTTTATGCAAATTTTCGCAGTTGTTTTTCTGTGTGCGAAACTTTACACACACAAACACAGATAGTATGCTATCCTAGTCAACATTTACACACACAAACACAGATAGTATGCTATCCTAGTCAACATTTACACACACAAACACAGATAGTATGCTATCCTAGTCAACATTTACACACACAAACACAGATAGTATGCTATCCTAGTCAACATTTACACACACAAACACAGATAGTATGCTATCCTAGTCAACATTTACACACGCAAACACAGATAGTATGCTATCCTAGTCACATTTACACACACAAACACAGATAGTATGCTATCCTAGTCAACATTTACACACACAAACACAGATAGTATGCTATCCTAGTCAACATTTACACACACAAACACAGATAGTATGCTATCCTAGTCAACATTTACACACACAAACACAGATAGTATGCTATCCTAGTCAACATTTACACACACAAACACAGATAGTATGCTATCCTAGTCAACATTTACACACACAAACACAGATAGTATGCTATCCTAGTCAACATTTACACACACAAACACAGATAGTATGCTATCCTAGTCAACATTTACACACACAAACACAGATAGTATGCTATCCTAGTCAACATTTACACACACAAACACAGATAGTATGCTATCCTAGTCAACATTTACACACACAAACACAGATAGTATGTTATCCTAGTCAATATTTGCTGCGCGGTAATGCTAAACTGATGCACAGGGTCAGTCTGATAAATGCGAGGCCGCGCAGCTTAAAGGGGAACACTAGTAACGACCAGTCCATGTAGTCTCATAACCTAAGAAGATAAGGATTTAAATAAACATATCAAACAAGTAAAGACCAGAACAATTATCTGTAGTCTCATTCAAATTTTCTGTTGCAGGTCATGTATGACTTTGATCTATTTAATCTTCCTGTTGCAGGGGATTGTGACATAGATCTATTTAATCTGCCTGTTGCAGGGGATTGTGACATAGATCTATTCAATTTGTCTGTTGCAGGCCATGTATGACTTTTATCTGAAGAGAAGAAGTCAACTAAGATCGTCACTGCGAAGGCGAGACTCCTGCCTTAGTTTAAATAACCATCTTCATTGACAAAGGAAACAGCAGCAGCAACAACAATGACAACAGAGAAACATGGGCCTCTGTTATTTGGGACAACATTAACCGAAGTGTTCAGTTGAGTTTTGAAGAGATGGTCTAACAACCGCCTACAGAAAACGCTTACTATAGGATTCGGCACTTTCATTTAAGATTCTAATTTAAAAAGACGTGCACAATTGTTCAGTTTAAGATGCCAGCATATGAAGTATTTTCATCGTCTCCCCCCACCCCGGGCGACGCCAAGGTCGCGCTCAGCCATACTTTGTATCATTGTCTTCAGCGTCATATGTACGTTACTGACATCATTGATATATAGAGATGTATTGGAAGTTGATATTAAGTGATGAATTGTTAAGATTGAAAGTGTTTATAAGTGGATTACACAAAAAGTTAAACAACCTCGTTTTTTATTTACACGTTCTGTTTTCCCCATATTTGAAGAAGTAAGTGGCGTAGCTAGAATACATAGCGGCCCCGGGGCAGGACAAACAGTGGGCTTCTCATTCTTCAGTTGGCTTACAATACCAATACTTCAGATGCCGGGGGAAAAACTAATACCCGGGGCGAGAATCCCAGAAGGCACTTGTAGTTACTTCAAAATTTTATTGAATTGTTTGATCACACGGTGGAAGTATACGACTGGCTCAGTCAACGACGTTATAATCAATGAACTGTATGTATTCAGTTTAAATAAAAGTTGAATTCTAGGGCGAAATAAATGTGAGACGAACACCAGCCCCAGAAGTGGATCGCACATCCGCTGCCCTCACTTCATCTCCGCTGGAGTGCGCTCTTTTGAAGCAACAACTTCCTCCTAAGTTTTAGAAGAGTCTTTCAAGTCATTGACTGAATGTATAGACAAAGAAACATTTTAAGACAAATCATAAGCCTATAAATAAAAAAAATTTTAAAAAAATTTTAAAAAAAATTAAACAGAAATTTGAAAATCAGCGCGTGGAGAGTATGCTTGGCCGAATATCTTTAAAAAAAAATAAAAAAAAATAAAAAAAAATCTATTATCATCATTATCATCAATGAACAACCTCAGTGTATAAGGAGTCTGATCAAATAAATTGATAACAAAGTTAGACCAAATGAATTGTTTTACATTTATACTATTTATATATCGCAGTTAGTCATACTATTTTCTACACTCTGTTGCAGTTACCGTATGTACTCGTTTTAAAGCCGACTTTTTTTCTTTTTTTTTACAAAATCTAGGGTAAAAATTTAGTGTGGCTTATTAGCAGGTCATAAGGGATTTCTGCATATATTTTGAATATCGGTGTTGTTATTGTAGATCATCAATGTCCTTTTCTACATTCTGCAAGACTCGACTGCTCTACCAGGAGCTATAATGTACATTATATATCTGCACTTAACTTATTTAATCATTTTATTCATTTTTGTGAATGTTTTAATGAATTGTTTTACAAATTTTGTTTTGAACAAAGAATTATTATGTATACGCGCTTTCGCCACTGTTAACCAAATAATTTTTTTTAAAAATACTGGTAACTCTTGCCTAATAAAAAGCACAAAGACAAATATAGGCAGTACAAAAAGTAAACAATCATAATTACCGATTTAGCTTCTACTTTAAAAAAATGTGTACCATTTTGTTTAATCTGTCCTATTATTTTTGGGGGGTCGGCTTGCGAGTGGGATACACACTTTTAATACTTTTCTCTTCCTAAAGAGGGGTGGGGTCGTATTATGAACGAATGGGCTATAGAGCGAATATATACGGTAATTCAAAAGGAAATAACCCTTGTCACATGACGATGACGTCACTACAACAAACATTTGCCGTCCGTCGCTCTGTATTTTATTTAGCTAATTTATAATTGTAGAACTTTTCATGTAGCGACTACCTACATTTCCTCAACAATCACTACACGATTACACCTAATTTATTACCTCACTCCTTAGTGAAATAAGCCTGAGACGACTAGGGCATGTAAAAAGAATGAGCCCTGGTCGCATTCCCAATGACCTCCTATATGGAGAACTGGCATCGGGCAAGAGGAAGACAATTCACCTACGTCTCCGATTTAAAGATGTCAGCCAGAAGGACATGAAAGCAGCCAGAATGAGCACAAGTGACTGGGAGTGTAAGGCAGAAGACCGATGTACGTGGCGCACAGTTGCTAAAGAGGGCGTCATAGTAGCCGAGGAGCGAAGGATGGAGGAGGCTATAGAGAAAAGAGCTAGGAGAAAGACCAAAACATTGGGAAGCATAGAACTCGTATGCAAAAGTTGTGGAAAAGACTGTCACTCAAGAATAAGGACTGCTCAGCCACACGACGAAATGCAACCCAACCCAACGGTGAGGCACCATCGTCTCGCGAGACGGAAGGATGCCGATTAGCTCACTAGATACAGATAAAATCCATTTCCCGACCCACCCTTCCCCCCAAAAAACAACAACAGAAACGTAAACAAATAAAAAATCAATGGCAAACTCCGTATTACCCCCATCTACTAGAGAATACTATTAAAAAGCTTTTTTTTCAAGCACTTACGCCACTGAACGTTTTGTCCTTATCTCTGAACTATTGTTTTTTTTATAATACAACCATTTGCATTAGAGCTTTACTTATAAAACATTTTATATTTACAATAAACAAAATATTTTAAATATTACATACCAGTGGCGCATTTAATAATTTCAAGGATCTTGACTGGCGCAAATGGTTTGGCCTTTTTGTGTGTATTTTTTGTTTGCTCGTTCATTTGGTTTGTTGTTTATATTGATACCAGTAATGGTGCTTAAAGCAATTATTTATTTCGGTACTTTATTTACACGATTTTGATCACGTGAGGCCCTACTATTAGTAGCATATTTTTAAAGTTAAAGACTATCAAATATATCGCGTATAGGCCGTGACAATCAAGAAGTTTACAGAGACGGCCCCTAGACTTGAAATGATACCAGAATACAACTCATTGGAAGATTCAAGAAGATTGAATATGCACTATCATGCACAAACACAAAAGCTTAAAACTAGCAGTAAAGACAAGATAAGCATAGGACGCAATAATCTTCTATATAGAAGGAGCGTCTGTAACAGATAAGATACGATTTTTCAAAACTTAGAACGAAAAATGCAAAGTATGTTAAGTCTGTTATTGGTTAGCTAAAGGGATATTAATACTTTTTTTTACGAAATGAATTTTATTGAAAAAGTAACCGTTATTGTTATATAAAAAATATTCTAAATAAGAATTATTCAAAGAAAAAAAAACTAGCTCCAATTTTCGCTCCACATTCCTTTTATTGAAATGCGTCATGAAAAAACAACAACACAACTATTGATTTGAAGAATTCAGTCGAAAATACGCCATAGGCTTAAAAACAAGATGATGGCATAAAGGTGTCATTGATAGGTGGCTTGGTCGGAAGTGTGGTATTGTTTTGTTAGCAGGGATCGACAAATAATATATCGATTTTCTAACGGCGGTACTATTGCAGTTATGGCAATGAAAATTTAACCAGAGTTAACTGATAAAAAAAAGTGTCACCATCACAAAGGTTGGTGAAGGAGGACACACATTTTTATTTTAAAAATTCTTCATACTCTGATAAGTTTAAACTAATATCTTTTAGTACAATGTTTCGATTTTTCTTCATTATATGCACACACAAAAATTAATTTAGTATTTTAATGCAATACGGATCTGTATCATTGGATTATTTAGAATATCTTTATACGTGTGTTGGGGGAGGGGCATTGGTAAGTGTGTTGGGGGAGGGGCATTGGTAAAGATTTGTAGCTTCAATGCGTGAGGTATACAGGGAATATTTCAATAAGATGTGTGCTGTACTGGTTGTCAGACTCAATGGTGCAGAAAAAACAACAATAATTTAAACAGTTGTTATATTTAATTTCGTTTTGAAATATATCTTCTTTAACACGATCCTGCCATTTTCTACACATAACTCATAAGAAATACTTTAAAAAAAATATTTATAACATTACATGCCTTCCGAACTCACCTTACATACACGGACACATATTTAAATTATTTTCGGGGTTTAAAAAAATCGAATTTTTAAGGGTTACGGTTGAAGTTAAAGTATCTGTATCAGGTCGGTCGTAACCAGACCCAACGTCTGTCGTAACCAGACCCAGCGTCTGTCGTAACAAGACCCAACTTCTGTCGTAACCAGACCCAACGTCTGTCGTAACCAGACCCAAACGAGCATCACACGTTTGAATAACTTATGCAAAAACTGAGATGTACTGCTGCAAGGACTTTGTTGTTGTTGTTGTTCGTCTGTCGATTCGACGAAGACCACCCTAGTCATCCGAGGGTTGCTGGGACTGGCTTTGTTTGTGCGTGCGCAGATGGCTGATGAGGCCGATCCTTGCACGGAAGGTTCGAGAACAGAAGGGACAGGAGACGAGTGGGACATCTCCAGGAGGGTTGACAGCACGGGCCTTTAGGGCTTGCCTCTTCTTTTCTGCGGAGGAGATCCGGTTTGCCTCGCATGACTTGGCACCTTCGTGGATGGAAGAACGCCAGGTGGAACGGTCCATTGCAGCAAGTTCCCACGTGTCTGGGTTGATGGCAAACGCTTTCAGTGAGGCATTCAGTGTGTCTTTGTAGCATTTCTTTTGCCAACCGTGGGACCGCTGGCCATGCTGGAGCTCACCTTAGAAGAGTCTCTTTGGCAGTCTCTTGTCTGGCATTCGGACCACGTGCCCTGCCCAAAGAAGCTGGGACTGCATCAGGAGTGTGAATATGCTGGGGAGACCTGCCTTGGTCAGTACCACTGTGTCTGGTATTTTATCCTGCCACTTTATGCCGAGGATCTTCCTGAGGCTTGTTGAATGAAAGTGGTTAAGCTTCCTAGCATGGCGCTGATACACAGTCCATGTTTCACACGCATATAGCAGTGTGGGGAGCACCACCCCCCTGTACACTTTCAGCTTGGTCTGGATGGTAATGCCTCTTCTGTTCCAGACACTTGGGTACAACCTGCCAAAAGTGGAGCTGGCTCTGGCAATTCTGACGCTCATTTCGTCATCGATGGTGACATTTTGCGACAGTGTGCTGCCTAGGTATAAGAACCGTTGCACTGTGTTGAGTCTCTGGCCGTTGACAGTGATGTTGGGCTCTACGTAGAGCCTTCCAGGCGCAGGCTGATGGAGGACTTTATTCTTCTTCTTGGTGTTGATCGTCAGACCAAAGGTTGTGCAGGCGCTGGAGAACAGGTTAACGCTGCGTTGCATGTCGGCTTCTGAGATAGCATTGAGGGCACATTCATCAGCAAACAGGAGGTCTCTGATGATGTCTGTCATAACCTTGATTTTTGCATGGAGCCTCCGAAGGTTGAAAAGTTTGCCATCTGTGCGGTACCTCAGGTTAACACCAACAACCTCGTCTCTGAAGGCCTCTGTCAGCATGGCGGAAAACATGAGGCTAAACAGTGTTGGTGCCAGGACGCAGCCCTGCTTGACCCCGTTTGTGACTGTGAAAGGATCAGAAAACTCCCCGCTGTCTTGGACTCTGGCCTGCATGCCCTCGTGGAATTGTCTCACCAAGACGATGAATTTCCTTGTGCAACCGTACTTAGCCATTATCTTCCACAGACCCTCTCTGCCAACGGTGTCAAAAGCCTTGGTCAGGTCGACATAGGTGGAGAACATGTTGAAGTTCTGCTCCTGACATTTCTCTTGCAGCTGCCTGGCAGCGAACACCATGTCGATGGTCCCTCGCTCTTTTCGGAATCCACACTGACTTTCAGGCAGGAGTACTTGGTCAAGGTGGACAGTGAGGCGGTTGAGCAGGATTCTGGCAAGGATCTTTCCTGCGATAGATAGCAGGGATATGCCTCTGTGGTTGTCACAAGCATGTCTACTTCCTTTTTGTTTATAAAGATGTATGATTGAGGCATCTTTGAAGTCATGCGGGATCGTCTCTTGCTGCCACATCAAAAGAAATAGATGGCGGAGCCTTTCAGTCAGGGCTGTTCCTCACTCCTTGTAAACCTCAGCTGGTAAGGTGTCAGAACCAGGTGCTTTGCCACTGGAGAGAAGATAAATTGCTTTCTGGGTCTCGAGCAAGGTTGGGGGGTCATCCAGTGCTTTGTTTTTGGGCACTTGGGGAAGACGATTGATGGCTTCTTCGTTGATTGTCGAAGGGCGATTTAGGACGCTTTCAAAATGTTCGGCCCACCTCTTCAAGATCTTCTCTTTGTCTGTGATGAGAGTGTTACCGTCTGCGCTGAGGAGGGGATTTGATCCTGAAGGCGTGGGGCCATACACTTCTTTCAAAGCGTTGTAGAAGTTTTTATAGTCACGCTTGTCTGCATAGCCTTGGATCTCGTCGGCTTTGTTGCTGAGCCAATCGTCCTGCATCTGACGGAGCTTTTGCTGTACAGTCCTGCGTATGTTGTTGAGTGCATCTCTTCTTGCCGTGGACCTGGGATTATTGAGGTAAGCTTGGCGTAGGAGGTGTTTCTCATCCAATAACTGCTTGATGTCTTCGTAGTTCTCATCGAACCAGTCCTTATGTTTCCTGGTCTGGTGCCCCAGAGTCTCTGAAGCTGTGGTGTAAATCAGCTCTCTGAGTGACGCCCAGTCTGCCTCTACGTTCTGGTTGCCTCGAGAGGTGGATTTCAAGCGCTCTTCCAGAGCATCCACCAAGGACTGCTTGCAACTGGTGGTCATTAGTTTGGCAACATTTAGCCACTTGGGGGCCTTCTTCCCTTGCGGGCGCCGTTTCGACTGAATGCGGATGTTGAGCTTGGTGATGATGAGGCGGTGGTCTGTCCTGCATTCAGCGCCACACATGGACTTGGTCACTCGTACATCCTGCCTGTCCCTCTTCCTCACGATGGCGTAGTCAATAAGATGCCAGTGCTTCGAGCGGGGGTGCATCCATGACGTCCGGTTACGGGTTGCGAGGCGGAAGATCGTGTTGGTGACCAGCAGTTCATGTTCAGCGCAGTACGGTTGAAGTTTAAGTATCTGTATCAGGTCAATGTCTGTCGTAACCAGACCCAGCGTCTGTCGCAACAAGACCCAACGTCTGTCGTAACCAGACCCAAACGAGCATCACACGTTTGAATAATTTATGCAAAAACTGAGAGGTACTGCTGCAAGGGCTTTAATGATGGATTAAAGCTCAAAGGAAGACTAGGTCACAATTTTGTATCCAAATTTCTTTTTTTGGGAAGTGTTTTGGTAAAAAGGTTTCTGCAGATGAGGGTTTTAGAAATGGTTTAAGATTAAAGGGTTACATGCTAAGGACGTTGTATGCAAATGGTTCATGTCAAAGGTTAGAGCTGATATGGGCCTGTAAATAAGGAAGGATTACAAATGGTTCAAATTTTAAAAGAAACATAAATTGAAATAATTAATTAGAACTTAATCCAGATGAAAAAACATACTTCATGGCATAAAATGCCCCCAACCCCAGTTCTACTTTTCTTTAAATAAACTAACTTTGCAGACTATATTGCAACACATCACATGATAGATATAAGCTATTTTTTAAAGAAGTAAATAAGTTTTCCTTTTCGACCCTGTTTCAAATTTGAACCGATGAAGTCGTTTTGGTTAAAATGTTCACTTTTCTGAATGTTTGACTATCTGCACATTGCACTTGAACTATCCCTTAACCGGTAGTTGGGTCGTTGGTGCACCATCGTGAACTGCACACTATCTCAGGCCATTTGTTCCGGTCCCTTGCTGCCTTTTGAGAGTCGCTGAATGACAGGCCGGTCCACTCTTTGATATCGTCTTCCCATCTCTTCCTTTGTCTGCCTCTTTTCCTTCCTTCCTGGACTGTGCCTTGCATTATAGTCTTTGCGAGACCTCCAGATCTTGCCACGTGTCCGTACCATCGTAGTTTCCTCTTCTTAATTGAGGTGAGAGGGTCCTTGTAGGGGCACATTACAATTGCTTAAAACGCATTGCCTTTCGTTTTCTATTCGATTAAAAAAAACTATTTCACAAAGAATCAAAATCTCAAATAATCTCGTCACCGGAACGTGTTTACAGTTTAAAATACTCAGGTCTTTTCTAAAAATCAGTTAAGTAAGTTATTATGGCGACCATTTCAAAGTTCACCGATTAGTGAAAACATATCGATAAATTGATTCGTGTCTGAGTGAATAAAGTGACCGATTTTAAGCTTCATTGAGGAAAAGGCAAAATTATAATTAAAAACCCCCCCACAAAGAAACCAACTCAGTTGTCAGAAACTGCTTCCGTTAAGAGATAGCTTGGAATGATCAATGATTTCTTGATCAGAGCTCTAATTTGTTACCGTGTGTTCGGGGTTATGTTAAAATCTATTCCTACTGGACTTGTCTTGATTTCTATACTTCATCTCTGCTGTTGAAGGTAAGGTACGATTTGTCATGTACGCATAGATGCTGTAAAAACAGTCCGATAGATTGACGGTTGATAGCAAGACTGATAGATGATGGATAAATATTCATTATATATATCTCTATATATATAAGACGCATTTGTTGTCTGTCCGTCGTCTGTCTGTTCCCTTATAACTCAAGATCCAGACAACCAAATAACGTGAAATTTGGTACACGTACACAAAATTATACCGGAAAGGTTATTAAACAGGTTTCGTTCCATATATATAAGATACTGGGGGCCGGGGGCCCAAAATGTAATTTTTCCTTATATGAGCTATATAAAATTAAAAATTATTGAAAATTAAGACGTAAAATAATGACGCAAAATAATAAACATTTTGGTGTCGAGATTAACAAGAAGGCGACTATCGCCATAAAATAATTGTTTTGCTTTTGTTGCTTTGTTATTGTTGCTTTTGTTGTTGCTGTTGTTGCTTTGTTGTTGTTGCTGTTGTTGTTGTAGTTGTTGTTTTGTTGTTGTTTTGTTGTTGATGTTTTTGTTGTTGTTTTGTTTTTGTTGTTGTTGCTGTTGTTGTTTTTGTTGTTGTTGCTGTTGTTGTTGCT